>PVKA01020380.1:0-40458 GCA_004027165.1 Ctenomys sociabilis | reverse complement strand
CACCCTCTACTTGCCTGTGATGGTTTGCTGTGCTGTGCAACTACCCATGCCGCCCTACACATTTGCCTGTAACCACTGCTTCTGCCCACGTGTAGGCTGATGTAGGGAGGCCTCTCCTCTGCATCATCCTGGGGAAGTGTCCCCCACCTCTGCTGGTAGGGACCAGGCCATCTGCTTCTTATCTTGGTACCAGGGTCTTCCAGGGACCCCAGTCAGAATTCCATCCTTGCTTCCCCTCTCTGTATAGTGTTGATCCCTGTTGCTGGTGACAATGGCCAAAGTTCAAACAGCAAGAAAATTAGGAGCAGCACATTGGTCAGGTGACCCAGTGTGTGTTTGCCTTGTAAAGCACAGAACTGCACACCTGTGTGGGGCAGGTGAGGACACTGGTCAGCCCAGCGCCCTGTCCCCAGCCCCACCTGTCCCCCAACGGCAACCAAGTTCACTTGTCAAATGATAACCTCAGAACCAATACCCTGCATGGTATAAATTATCTTCATATATAAATCAATATCTTTCTCCTTCTTTCTCTATAAGGAAGGCAGAGGGTTGTAATTTATTTCTCTCTCCTGCTGTGTATAAGCTAATTTCTTCTTGTTATGAGGAGAGTTCTAATTTGCTGCTTGGAGCAAGGCAGCGAATAGTACCTAACTACTCAGCGCAGGCCCTGGAGATTGAATTGAAGTTCAGTTGACCTTGCACCACAAATTAAGCCGCAGTCCACTTAAACTGCCAACAGCAATAAATTGAGTTTTGTGCTTCGAGGACATTGGGAATGGCACTGGGCAGGACCACAGGGTCTGTGCGAGTTCTTCCCTGTCCTGCGCCCAGCCCATCCCCAGGCCCTGCTATCTGCTTCTCCTCTGAGTGTGTACCAGCTGAACTCGCATTTGAGCAGCTGCTCACCGGGATGGTGCCCGGGGAATGGTAGCTCCCATGTCGGTTTGGCAGGGCTGGGTGTAAGGGAAGACAGGTCCGGAGAACTGCCATGGTGTGCACAGGGACAGTGAAACTCTCCAAAGGAAGACCTGTGTGCGGTACTGTTTGTGGGATGATGGTAATTTCCTTTCAATCTCCTGTCTGGAATATCCACGGCCCACAGCTCAGTAATGATCTACTCACAAGGGACTGCCTGTATGGACTAGAAGTAGGGCTGGGGTGGTCAGCCTCAGATGCACTGGAAGTTTCAATAGGCTGCTCATGTGTTTTGTACTTTATAACCACCTTAAGATAGAACCTAGCAGAAATGCCGGTCCTTCCCCTGGAAATTGTCAGCTCTTCTGAGTTTACAGAGGGGGCGAGGATAGCTCCCTGCCTCCTTCCCTTTCCTTGTACCTTCTACTTTCGTTTCTGTCGCATCTGGAAGCATTTGCCCCGGCTTAGAAATCTGTCACCATCACCAGTGCTGGAAATGGGCAAAACAGAAGCAGGACCAATTGAGAGCTTGGGAATTGGCACCTCCACCTGGTGACATTGTGTGTGCCCTGGGGGTACTTTGGGGATCTTGGACTTTTCCTTGTGGCTGTTGTGTGTCCCCATCCCCTCCCCAGATGATGTCTCACCTGGTCTTCTCTTTACTCATCAGTGATGTTCTGTGGTCAATGGAAGCCCCGCCGCTTGAAGCAAGAAGATGGTGTGCACCGCCTGATGCTGTGCTACTCTTGGCTGTGGGTTGGTGGGCCCCTTTTTCTTGCACACAGCATCCCTGATGAGCCTCGTAACTGCCAAAAGCAGACCCAAGGGGATCTGAGGCTGTGCAGGTGTCCTACTCTGTCTGTTGAAGATGTCCTGACCCCCAGGGCTGGAAATGGAGAGCCGGCCTGTTCCACAGTGCTAGTGTGAGGCTGGCCTGGCATCATTGCGCCGTCAACTGGTGTTCACGTTTGTAGAGCACTGGCGTGGTGTCAGCTAATGGGTTGCACTGTGGCATTAGCATGTGGGCAGTAGGGTATTAGCATCACGTTTGTGGGCAATGGCATGGCGCTCCTGTGCTGGGAGCATGTTGGTAGCATGGGATTTACACACAATGCTAGTGTGGTAGTAGGTGGCACTGTACGGCGACGGCGTTGCGTTCACGTGCTGCTGGCAGGGCACTCGAGTCTGTGTCATGTGTGCAGCATCTGTGCAGGCAGCCGTGGGGTGCGTGCAAGAGCTCGGGCAGCGGGGCTGTGCTTTGGGGCCCGGCTCCCCACCAATGGCCCACACTCCTCTCTGCTGGAACATCGGGTTCAAGGTCCTGCTGGGCAGAGGCGTGGGAGTGGCCGGAGCTTGCGTTTCCTGACCCTGGCCTCTCAGAGGTGCGGCCTCCCTGTGTCCAGGAGCTGAGGCCTGTGTGGCCGCGGCCCTGCCACACCTGCACATGTCCTCTGAGGGGCAGCAAGTTGCAGGGCTGTGCTGGTGCCCAGCCAGATCTGCTGCAACATGTGTGTCACTGTGTGGTCCTAGAAGAGTGCCCTGGGGACGTGCAGAGAGGGGTGGCTGCCCGGCTCCCTTGAGGTCAGCGTGTTCAGTGATCCCACTCAGGGGCTTCCACTCATTTCCAAAAGCCGATCGTGCCCACTGACACACCGCAAAACTCTGGGTCATGAAAGTCCATTCTCAAATGCCTGGAAATATTTAAGAAAATAAAAATAAGCAGAATCAAAATATCCTAGGAAGAAATTTTTATGAAAAATAATCATGAAATTTACAAAATATAATAAAGATTCCCTAGTATTCAGCATTCTCTGAGAGACTTAAGAAACAGTGTGGCACAAAGCAAGAAAAGCACAGGTGCACTTCAGAGAAGCTCAGGGAAAACTGAAATGCAGGTATTGAACTTTCTCTTTCTTCTTTTTCCATTCCCTTTTCTTGTATCTCTGTGTTGCATCAGTTCTCCTGGACTTTTATGTTAAGCATGTGCATTCTTTAAAATTTAAAATATTTGAAAGTTCAGGGCCGGCCAAATAGCTCAATGGGTTAAAGCACCTGCAAGCAGGCTCAGGGTCTCAGGGTTCGAGCCCCGGGCCTGCCATTCCAGCCCTGCTCCCGGGGTACTCTGACATGGCAATTGAGAGTGGGTGTGGTGGTGTGTGCCTGTAATCCCAGCTCTTGGGAGGCTGTAAACAGGCGGATCACTATGAATCCAATGGAGTGAGACCCAGAACACCCTGTAGACCCTTCCCTAAAATAAAATAAAAATTTGAAGGTTTTACATTAGAAATCAGCTTACACAAGAGTATGAAGTTTGTTGTTTTGCATCTCTGAGGGCCCGCTGGCTATTGATCATCGCCACGCAGGTACGCTGCACCTCCCCGTATGTGAAGGCCGGCATTCTCCAATGCCAGGCCTGCCCCACCGCTCAGCCTTCTGGGGAGAGGTCCCAGCTTCAGCTCCTCACTTCTGCAAGTCATTCCTTTCAGCCGTGAGGCTCTTCTTGGAGGTTTCTGTCACATCCACAGCACGAGCGTGCTGCTCTTAGCAGGGTCAGTGTGGGCTGGAAGTGTCACAGAGCTGTCTCTGTAGGGGAGGAGTCAGGACAAACGGTGCATGCAGTCACGGGAAGCAAGTTTGGAATAAGCCCCCTGAGTCCCCAGGGAAGAGCCAGGCAGGTTCTTTCTCTGTGAGCAAAGAGCACATTTACTTGATTTGTGACATTTGAGTGAGAAATATCTCCGCAGGAAATTCCCAGGGGCTTCCACTCCCTAGGACGCCGTGGCCAGGCACAGGCCGAGGAGTGTCTGTCCCACGGGCCGCCTCCTCGCTGTGCTGCAGGTAGCCGCCGTCTTGAGTATCCAGCCCTCTGCCCTGCGTGGGCCCGGGGCTTTTATAGCCCAGGAGCGCGAGTCCTGTACCTGATTCTAGTCTCTATAAAATCATGGGATGTGATCAGGAAACATGATGAAGGTTTAAATTTTAAAAATTATTACATTAAAGGAGACATTGCCTTGAATCCCCTCAACATACTTTCCAGGGCCCCAAGCATGCCCATCCCATGGTCCTCGCTACTTTCTGCAGCAGCTCTGGAGTCCTCTTCCTCCAAGTCTTTAACATGCTCTCCTGGCTGCCTCAGTGACCTCATTGGATTCCAGAAATGTCCCTGCGTGCTCATTTTGACTTTGAGAAAGAGGCAGAGTTGACACGGTGCCAGGTCCACTGAATAATGTGGATGGGGACCAAGCAGTGCCACGTTCCTATGGGCTGCCTGTGTGTTGGATGAAGTGCAGCATCAGCATGCACCACACTTCTGATCACATCTCCTAAAGACAGCCAAGAAGAAAGACTGCAGAGCCGCTTCAGAAAGTGGCCAGAAGGATGGGATAAGCAATATGTGGGGGCTGGTAGCATAAGGAGGGTTAATGACAATGTGTGTGTTTCACTAATAATTAAGAAAATATTAAACAGGCTGGTGGGATAGCTCAGGGAACTAAGTGCCTGTTTTGACAAGCGCAGGAACCAGGGTTTGATCCTTGGTCTTGCATGCTGTGTCGGCCCTGACCCCCTGGGCACACTGAGCCAGTGAGTGAGTCTGGGCATGGTGGTGCAACCTATAATCCCTGTTCTGGGCAGGCTGAAAAACAGGAGGATCACTATGAGTCTGAGCTGTGTAGTGAGACCCTATACCAAATACATGAATAAAAAAAAAATTTTAAAAAAATTAAACATATGCTGGGTATGGTGGTACACACCTTTAATCCTAGCACTGCCCTGAGGAGGCTGAGACAGGAGGATTGCTAGGAGTTGAAGGCTAGCCTGTGCTACATAGTGAGCTCAAGGCAGCCTGAGGAGACATATGAAACCTTGTTTCAAGAAAGCAAACTGAAATAAACAAAATTTATCAAAGTGTTCCAACACCTCTATACTATCTCTGCCATAAGCTGTTGAATCCCTTAACAGTTAATTTTCCACTCAAAATGTGCGTAGCTGATCCGGCTGGGCACCCCGCTGCTCCACACCTCTGGCTCTGCCTTTCACCTGCTGCCCACGCTCCCTCCTCCCACAGGCCGGCTCCAGCTCCACCTGTCTGGGGCCTTGCTGCCTGCAGGGGGTCTGCTGATTCTCAGACCTGCAAAAGCAGCATCTGCAGCACCAGGCGCTGTGGTCACCTGAGCAAGGCCAAGGGCTCCCCTCGGGCCCTCTCTAGCCTGAGCCGGCTGCTGAAGCCTAATATAGCACCGCCCCCACCCCTCACAGGCCTCCCTTCTGGCTGGGTCCTTCTGTTCCTTCTCCACCCAGCACAGTTCCCTTTGGGATAACTCAGGTGCAGGTGGTTTTAGAAAATGTAGATGTCACTAAGGGAACGAGTAGGTGGTGTTATTCCCATGCCTGCCTTGCCTGGGCTTAGCAGGGTCTCCTCCTCACTGCCCCTCCTCCTCTTCTTTTTGCTTCTTATTCTCTTTGTGCAGTGCTGAGGACCTGAAACTGGGGCCTTCACACTGAGCTGCATGCCCAGCCCTTATTTATTTATTTACTTATTTATTACTACTGTTTAAAATTTTATTATTTTTTGTTATCGTTGTTTTTGAGACAGAGCTCTAAAATTTTATTATTTGCAGCACTAGGAGTTAAGCCCAACCCCATTGCACTGAGAAATATCCCCAGCTCTTTTATTTTTTTGAGACAGGATCTTGCAGTCATGAAGTTGCCCAGGCTGGGATCAAACTTGTGATCTTCCTGCCTCAGCCTCTCAGATTATTGGAATGCACCATCATAGCCGCTTTTGTTGTGTGTGTTTGTTTTCTCTTTTGGAGATGGGTTCTTGCTACATAGTCTAGGCTGACCTGGAGCTCATAATCCTGCTGAGCCACCTGCATGCTAGGATTACAGGCGCATCCCACCACTACACTATTATTTCTACCTAATGTATAGTCCATAATCCAAGATTTGGTACCCTGTCTTAATTTTTTTGTGTGCTCACACTAAGCAGCGAAGGTAAAAGTGGATGAACAGAAGTGAAACAAAAGAGAAAGTGTCTGAGAAATCAAGGGAACAAATGAATGAGTGAACAAGAGTACAAACAAGTGAGCAAATAAATAAATACTCCTACTATTATCATGATTGGCACTGGGATGTTCAGATATTATAATATAATACTAGGAAAATAACAAGGTAGAAAGTATTAATTATTGAATCTTGATATAATTCAGGTATAAAAAGCAAGATACGTAGCCGGGCATGGTGGCACAGGCCTGTAATCCCAGCACTGGGGAGGCTGAGGCAGGAGGATTGTTGTGAGTTCGAGACCAGCCTGAGCTACAAAGTGAGCTTAAGGCCAGCCTGAACTGCATAGTGAGACCCTTCCTCAAAGACAAAAATAAAAAAATAAAAATGTAAACAGCTACACTCTCTTAATTTACTGATAAGAGACATCTATAATAAAGTCTGTAAGTATAATATCATGTATGCACCTTGTACAATACCAAAACATTATGAAAACAGTTTGCAATGTATTAATTTATCGAATCTGTCCTGTTAAGGTGTCTTAAAACTGTCTCATTGATATTTGTACTTCAATAAAATAAAAAATAAAAATAAGAAAATAAAAAGATATTATAATCTAATTGTACAAGAAGGCAGTAATAACCTTACACTGCATTAGACAATTGTATCTTGCTATTATAGTACAGTATATATTATTAGAGCTAATACTTTCTGATAATTCAGTATGCAGCTATGTACTTCTAGGTATTTATATTAATTTCCCTATTTAATCTGCAAAATAGCCCTAAAATACCAATGGGATTTTTGAGGTGTTTTTTTCCTTTTTTGAGACAGGGTCTGGCTATGCAGTCCAGGCTGGCGTCAAACCCCTCATCTTCGTGCCTCAGCCTTTTGAGTGCAGGGATTCATTGTTATGGCTTCTAGCTGGATGTCCCCACAAGCTTCACATGCTTAGAAGCTGAGGCTTGCAGAAAGTGCTTGGATTAGGAGTGCATCAGCTGGCTGCGTGTTGGGAGGTGAGGCCTACTCAGAAGAGGCCAGTCCCTGCGGGTGTGGCTGGTGGGGCAGATCTTCCTCCCTGGTTCCTCCTTTCACTCTGTTTCCTGGCCACCGTGATGGAGCAGTTTTCCTCAGCCCAGGCCCTTCCACCATGCTGTTGACCCTTTAAGGCCTAAAACTTTGTCCTCTGAGGGTCGAATGTCCACGTGCAACTGTAGGTAAGGTTTGAAGGCAGTGGTGAGAGCTATGCTGAGGTTCCAGTCAGATAAGAGGGACAGGTAAGCTTCTTGACCTAGCCGGTCCCGGGCCAGGTAGCTGATGCCAAAGTTCTTCCCGTTCAAGTCAAAGGCTCGAATGAGGATGTGTTGTAACACGTCCAGAGAGGTGATCTGGGGATCTACAGCAAAAGAGCGGAACTCTGGCGGCAAGAAACTCTCACATTTCTTGACTCTGACCAGTACCACCTCACGCTCCTCTTCTTCAGCCGCTGCCGCTTGGGCTCCCCCGCCTGGTGGGGGCGCTCTGGAGCCTGCCAAGTCCGAGGACCCGGAGGCTATTGCCATGCTGCCACCGGTGGCTGGGTAACATTTGTTGCCCCCCACCGCTGAACGAACCCTACGGCGCCCCTTTTTTAGTTTTTATTTTGAAACAGGATCTTGCTAAGCTGCTAAGTTTTTCCAGGCTGTGCTGGAACTTGTGAGCCTCCCGTCTCAGCCTCCAAGAGTGCTGGGTGGACAGGCATGCACCAGCAGGCCTGGCTAAGGTCCTCAGGGTCTTGAGGGAGTGGGGCAGGGACCCAGGGCACCTGAGAGCAGCGAGACTAGGGACAGGTGAGGAGCTCTGGTGTTGGGTTCAGGAGGTGGCGGCAAGGGGGTAGGCAGAGCAGAGGTGTGGCCAGCATGCAGGAGGGGAGCCCTTCAGGACTGCTGTCTGCCCTGCCGTGGGCGTGAGGTAGGCACGTGGAGGCTGCGTTCAGGGTTGCCTGAGCATTCCAGGCATGGGCAGACAGAGGGCACTGGGACAGATGTGCTTGCAGCAGCCTTCAGTTGGCTGAAAAATGTAACTGTATTTGTGATTTTTCCCCCCACACTGGAGATGATCCCAGGGCCTTCATACCCAGCTGCAGCCCCAGCCCTTCCTTTTATTTTGAAACAGTCTCTCACACAGCCACTAAGTGGCCCAGGCTGGGCTTGAATTTGTGGTCCTCCTGCTTCAGCCTCCCAGGGTGCCAGGATCACAGGCGAGCACTGCCAGGCCTGGCATGTACTTGCGATTTTAATAGAGAAGTGCAATGATGGACATTCACAGGAGGATCTTGCCACACCCCACTGGCTGGCATTGTCTCAGGTGAAGCAGATCGTCATCGTGGGTGCAGGCTGCATGTTTCATGACCCTCTCTGCTGTAGCCATGACCTATGCCACCCTGGAGCCCGGAGCAGTGTGCAGAGGGCATGCTTGGAGGTCCACTTGGCTGTTGTTTTAATGAAACAGAAGAGCATGTTTATAGTCTTTAAAAAGTGAGAAGGCAGAAACTAACTCTGGGAAAGGTCTGCTCTTATTAGATCAAGGAAGTAGAGGGCCTGGTGCTGGGCTAAAGGCTGGTCCCAAGCACACTGTCCCTGATCTACCCCCACCGCCTTTCCTGGGAGTCCTACTGAGATGAGGTCTGGGACCACATCGATGTCACTCAGGTGTTGCCCTGGACTCAGGCCCCATGGCAAAGTACAGAAGCAAAATCTGTGTTCTTTTGAGGTCCCTATGTGTCCATCACACGCCCCAGCTGTGTCCAAAGCCCAGATGGCTTCACAAAGGCAGTTTGGAGAGATTTTGCCATCCTTGTCTGTGGCCCAGGGAATGTTGGCCCCGGAGGCCAGCTGTCTCTCTGGAGGACACATGGGTACATCCTGGAGCTCATGGTGTCCCCAAGCCAGTCTCACACAGACCCAGGAAGCCAAAACTGGCAGTGACCAGAGGAGGAAAGCACCCGGCCACATCTAGCTATGGGGGACACTATTCAGTTTGGCTGTGTGCTGAGAGGACCCTGGGTCAGGGTCCTGGATCCTCCCTGGGGATCAGTGCCATCTCTGCTCCCAGTTTCAGGGGATCTCTGGCATGGCTAACCTTTCCAGGTGACTCTGCCCAGGCCAGGGTCCATGTATGATTCCTGTCCTGTGCATCCTCCAGTTTCAGTGTCCCACGGTCACCTGGTGTTTGGTGGTGAGGCCACAAATCCTGTTCCTCTTTGAGGACAATGACAGAGACCACAAAGGAAGCACAGGGAAGGCATAGGACGGATGGTACCACAGATAATCCTCTCCACCTCAGTCCACCTGTCCATCTGCAGGACAGATGTTGGAACTGCTTCAGGCTTGGGTAGTCAGGGGCTCGCAGACAAAGTGCCTGTCTCTGGGAGACCTGTGGGGCAGACAGGAGAAGCCAGAGTAGAAGGACTGCTCTGCTCGGCAGCTGTGACAGTCGTGCCTGGCAGCTGAGAGGTGCTGGTAGCCTGGGACAGTCCTGATGCTTTGTGATTTCTGATGACAGAGTGAGCTGGGTCAGGGCACTTTGTACCCACATGAAGCTCACTTTCTGCGGATCTAACTACTTGCATGGAGGAGGGAGAGGGTGGGCTCCAGCTTCAGCCTGTGCATCTCCCAGGGCCAGGCCTGGGGCCCAGGCCTATCCTGAGGTTCTGTGGACACCATGCACATTTAGGGTGCAGCTCAGAGGTCCTGGGGTCCCCAGCATCCATCAGCATGCCTGCCCTCCAAGGCATCAGAGCCCCCCCGCACACACATTGGATCTGTGAGGGGTGGGAGTAGCCCTGGGGGGCTGTGATGGTCCCCACAAAGCGAGCTGAGGCTATTCCTATTCTGGGGATATTTTTCACAATCAGCACGAGTCTAGCTCTGAAAGATTGAAGTCCCTGGGAACGAGGTGATGGGGCAGCTTGACAGACTCGCAGGGACTAAATCACCAGGACGGATGACATTTTTCCAGATGGAACGGAGCGGAAGGTCTAATCAGGAAGAGGAATGAGGGGCCAGCTCAGCACGTTTATGGACAGCAGTGGTGGTGGGAGAGTCACCGGTGTGATCTCTCCTCTCCAAAGGTGGAGGTCGGGCAGGGTCAGGGCTTCGGCAGCCGTGACGACCCCCTCGGGGACCAGGCCTGTGCTTTTTTATTCATGCTGGTCTCACCTCACTCAGGGATTAACTTGGCTGCTAAGAATCACATTGCATCAAACACTAGAAATGCATGATAATGCCCTGAGTCTGGGAGATGCTGAAGTTGGAGAAAGATGTGGAGCTGAGAGGGCAGGGGAGGAAGAGCTCTGTTATCTTCTCTTCACTCGGTGTGGATGGGAAGCATTTGGGACAGCCAGCTCTGTCCCAAGTTCGTTCCACACTTCTCCAGCGGGATCCCGAGGTGCTAGTGTCACTTTCACCTCGGCATGGAGGCTCAGAGGGAGCCCCATGGGGTCTGGGGAGTCTCCTATTGTCCACTTGGAGCCTGGGTCACCCTGTTCCGCCCTGTCCTACCCACCCATGTGACTTGTAGGGAAAGAGCTGACAGCTCCTTCAAAGGACTCAAAGCCTCTGCATGGGCATTTTCTACATAAGTGTTTTCCACTCCACCCCTCAGCCAGGGACTGGTGTGGGTCACGGAAGGGTCATCTGGCTCTGCCCTTGTTCTCAGGGGGCTGCTGCTCCCTGGCCTCAGGCTGTGTCACTAGGAGAGGAGGATCACAGCTGGTCCTCTGCCTTCCTCCCCAGGCTGGGCTGTCATCCTGACCAGGAGAGTGGCCTGGGGAAACCTCTACCTTGTTTTGGTCTCCACTGTGACATGGAAAGCTGGTTTTGACCTCCCGGAGAAGGGTCAGTGATGGTGGGACCCCCTGGAAAGAGAGCTGCACCCCAGCTAGGAACCCATTGGACCCTCAGATCTAGGGCGACATCCTGACCCCCACACACTGGGCACATCCCTCTCCTGAGCAACCCCTGAGGAGTAAAGGCAAGACCATCCTGTCTTGTCTTGCCCTAGTTCCTGACTCCAGGGTCACTGTGTGTTAAGCCTCTATACTGTGGAGAACTTGTTATAGGTGACCCATGTCACCCAGGCACCATGTCCTCGGACAGTGGCACACGGGCTTTCAATCTAGGGTCCAGAAAAGAAGAGTGTCACTCAGAAAATGCACCTTGGTGGCTGTTTTCCCAGATGCTGCAGATCAAGGCATTAGATTCTCACCTGCTCAGGAGGACCAAGCTCAGGCCCAGGTCCTCACAGCAGGGAGAGACCTCAGCAGACGAGCTCTAGCCCTGCTGACAGACATCCCCACTGCCAGCTGCAAGGCTTGTCAGTCACGCAGGACAGCAGGTAGTCAAGATGTCACCAGGCTCTCAGATATGCAGTGGGCCAGGCCTGGCATCTGTGTCCTGGGCTTGGTCTGTGGCCTAGTGTCCCTCCTCCCATTGCCTGTTTCTCTGATGCTTCCAGCTCCCTCCCTGGGGTGAGGACGGCTCTGTCCCAGGCTCAGCAGCTGCACATCTTACTTCAAGGGCTTATCTGCCTTCAAAGACTGCAACTTAGGCTGCTGTGACAGAGTCCAACAGCCCAGAGGCTGGCAGACAGAAGAATGTCACCTCCCACAGTTCTGGGGGCCAGAAGTCCCAGATGGAGGTGACGTTAGCGTCCATGTGTGGTGAGGACCATGGACTAAGTCCTGGATGGTGCCTGCCCACTGGGTCCTCATGTGGCAAAGGGCAGATGGCTCTGGTCTCTTTCCAAAGGCCACTGTTCACTGAGGTACCACATTGGTGACCTGGTCCCTTCTGAGCCCCACTTCCTACATCTCACTCTGAGGGCAAGGCCTCCACATTCAGCTGTAGGGGAAGCATGAGTCTCAGACCTGATTTTGTCTGTTTTCCAATGTCACTTGAAGACCTCCCTTCCTTGGCACCAGAGGCTTTATTGAGCTATTTCCTTACCTGATTATATTTTAATGAAAACCTTTTTCTCTCTCTAACACATCTTGAAAGCCTGAAGAAAAAAAAAGACAACTTCCCTGCTCTTTGCCATCTTCTCGGTCCAGCAGGCCTGGTGTGATGGGTCTGTCCCACAGGGTCAGATGCCTTGTGTGTAGTCTGGATGCCTGTGGCTGTTAGGAAGTGGGTGCCCATGCTGGATATGTGGCTGGGGGGCTTGTTCTCCAGAAGGAAAAGAGGAGACAGTGCTTTTCTGAAGCCAGCCCCTCCTAGTAGTTTTTTGTTTTCTGCAAAGAACATGAAGAATGTGACATCAGGCACCCCAGGAGTGGCAGAACCCTGTCTGGGGCTTTGTGTTTCTTACTTTAGTTAATAATCTTAGTCACCCCACACAATGCTACTTCTGTCACCAATGTTGCGGCTGAGGGAACAGAACCAAGACCATTGAGGGTACCTACCCACGAGCCTGCGGCCATGTGCCTAGGACGGGTCAGGGGACACTTCTGGCCTGCCTCCCTCCTATGTTCATGCTTTGCCATGGAAAGGACCACTGTTCATTCAGGCAGCTGCCCCCCCTGTGGGCCCTGTCCTTGGCAACAGCCATGGCCCATGCTCCCTGTGTGCTCAGGCTGCAGCCGGCAGCTGAGCTGGGCTGGGCCGTTGCTGTGTCCTGCAGGTGTGACTGGGTGTGCTGGTGAATCACAACTTGACTGGCACAGGTTTGTACTGCTACGGGGCACCAAACAGTATGGGTGACAAGTTCAGCATTAATGCTGAGTCAGTGGGTGATAAGAGTTCCTTCTTCTAGTGGACTGTGGGCAGCAGGGCATCATTAAGGTGAGAATATGTGGGGAGGATTTCTCCAGCTGTGAGAAAACTGTGTGTGAATCTGTGTGTGTGTGTATGTGTGTGTGTGAGACATGTTCATGAGCTCGCAAATATATGCATGTATGTGTTGGCATGTGCACATGTCAGTCTACTGTGTACCTGAATATACATGCATGTGTATTCTGCATGCTTGCATGCATGATCCTGTGTGTATGTGTATGTAGGCTTTCAGACACTAGTGTATCTGTGTGCATAACCACATGTTCGGGTAAGGACTGTCCAGCTTCAAGGGATGTGGGCATCTGAGGCTGAGGTCCCACTGGCTCAGAGAAGGGCTTCCCAACCTCTGTGCCCACCACATCCCCAGAGTAGGGAGTGTGTGTACTCAAGAGGCAGCGTTGTGTGGGGGACAGTGGAGTCCATTGTCACAATGGAGTGGTTTCGGGGCCAAAGCAGAGACCCTGAGGTCCTGCCACAGAGCTGTGGGTAGGGGAGTGTAGATGTGGCTGCAGATGGGCAGCTTGTCGTGGGCACTGTGACTTAGCAGTGACCAGGGAGCTAGCCAGGGACCCTGGGCCTTCCTTCCAGCCTCTAGCATCCCCTTCACCTCCTCCTCAGGAATCCTATTTGGTCAAAGGCTCTGGGAGTATAGTAAACTGGCCCAAGACCCTGTGGCCCAGTGACTCCCCCAGGAAGTCCTGAGTACCCAGTTATGGAGAGTGTCTCTGCCTAGTGCTGGGCTCAGTAGGGTCCCTGAGATGGCTGGCACTCCCAAGACAGAGTGCAGAATGGCTTCCTGTGCCAGGGCAGGCTTCTCCTCCAACCTCCTGGGCCCCAGGGGAGTGGCTGTTCCTTTCCTCCTTCCTCAGCAGAGCCCTGCTCCCTCTGTCACCTGCAGCCAGCCATCCTCCAGGAGATGCACTGTGTGCAGTGCCCAATATGTTCTGGGCTCCAGGTCATCAGCTTGGAAAGGTGTTAGGTGGCCATCACACCAGGCTGCATCCCCAGCTGTCTTTATTTTGGGACAGGTTCTCCATAAGTGACTAAGTTCCTCCAGGCTGTTCTCTAACTCATAATCCTCCTGTTTCAGCCTCTCAGGGTGCTAGAATTCAGCTGTGTACCACTATATCTGGCATATAATCTTTAATTTTTATATAAAATTACTCAGTCTGTGGTGTTTAATTTAGTAACAGACCAAACCCAGGATGTGATTTTTCAGGACCATGGATAGGGGCTGAGCCTGGGACCTACTCCTCAGGACTTGGGATATGGACTGAAACAAGCAATTCTGACCTCCTGCGAGAGGAGTTCTGATGACCATTGCCCTGGGACCAGGTTATTGTGGGGGGGGTCTATGGATGTTGTCATAACAGAAGGACGAAAAGGAGGGGCTAAACATCCCTTTGTCTGCATACAGCAGTCCTTCCTGTATCATGGCACCATCTCGCCTTTGATAAGAAAGACAAGCACCTGGGCAGGTGCCTGGCACCCTAAGGTGATTTTATACAAGAACCTGTTCATTTCATTCAGGTTTCAACAGCTCTGTGGAACATAGAAAGGCCTATGGATCACAGCCAAAGTTCATATTTTATTTTTATCTCCAAATAAGGCTGGTATGGCAGGGCTGGTAGCTGACAGCTCTCGGTGAGTGGGTGATCGCAGGGTGACCAAACGCTGATGACCCTGGGAGAGGACAGAACAGAAAGAGGTGGAATTCATGTTTTCACGCTGCTGATTTGTCTCCATTTTTCATTTCACTGTTTTAATAAAGCTGCATGATTCCTGCTCCTACACTGGGAAGTACTTTGATTGCTAACTAAATCCCTCGGGTTTCATTATTTTGGTGATACCAGAAGGTGGGCAGTGAGGGCAGGACCCTGCCCATCCCCGACAGGTCAGGGCTCGGGCTCCTTGGCCTGGGCTGCAAGCCTTCTGCTCTTCCTTCTCCTGACATGTCCCCTCTCCCACTGCCCTGAGACCTTCAGGGACCCGCTGACCTTGTGAGATGGCTTTGCCGCCACATCTGAAACAGGAAAAATTAGAAGAAAAAAAAAAAAAAGGCCTGGAGAGAAGGGCCTTTCCTTCAGGATTTCCAGGTTAATTAATTTCCCACTTAATCCCCTGGGTGAGCGCAGATGTCTGTGCAGAGCACGTGCCCTGCGGCCTGAGCTGCCCCCCCGGGGGTGGTCCAGCTGCAGCGCGGAGCTGACCTTTTGCAAAGATTCTCCTTCATTCCAATTATTGATTCTTTAATGGCATCTAATGATGATGTAAGGAAGCTGCCAGCTCAGGGGCTCAGAGCTATTGATCCTTCCTAAGGAGCCACACGGGAGCCACCCAAGCGCATCCCCTGCCTGACATCCCTGCAGACTGCTGCCCTGCCCTGGGGCCCTGGCTGGCCATCTGCCTGTCCTTACCTTTTGTCCCTCTGCACACCCTTTTCAGCTGCCTATTCCTACAGACTAGCCCAGCTCTGTACCCCCAAACATGTCCTCCTCTCTGTCAGCCTAAATCCTACCTGTGCTTCCAGGGCACATCTCAAATATCATCTCAAATGTCAAATAACAGCATGATCTTTTTTTTCTAAAAAAAAAAAAATTCTGGCACTTCTGTGCTAGAATGGTTCCTGATTGCTCTTTCAGTGATCCAAGGCCCGTGTGCCTAGTTGCTGTCCCAGTCCTTGGCTCTCCACCCTCTCTGTGCTACCATACCCTCTCTCCCCATCATGGCCTTGGTAATAATCCAGACTGGCCAACTCCTGCATCAGTGGAGCAGCACTGCTGATATTTGTCATGTGGCTGACATTACCTTAACACCCACATCGCTTCTAAACATCAGTTCAGGGAGGCCTTCCTAACCTCCAACTAAAAATGAACCTTGCAAGCTGAGCATGTTGGCACATGCCTAGACTCACTCTAGTACTTGGGAGGCTGAGGCAGGAAGATCACAAGTTTGAGCAACTTAGTGAGACACTCTCAAAAAAAAAAAAAATAGTAGCTGATGCCTAGAAGCTGGGGACACACAAAATGTCATATATGTCAGGGCCTTTCCTGAGGGGAAAGAGGCCACAGTCCCCTTGTCTGGAGCCCAGGTGCCCTGAGAAGAGCAGGAGAGGCAGAAAGGTGGTTAGAAGAACAGATAGGAGAAGGACCAGCCACCCAGCTACTCTGAAGGCAGAGGAGGACTAAGCCACACCCCAGACACTGTGAGACCCCAAACTTCTTGCAGCCCTGCTCCTTCCTTCCCAGTGCACTCCCATTTTCAAAAGTAAACATGATTGCTTTGCTTAACACAAGCTGCAGTGCAGATGACCCTTGAGAAGGTTGTGTGTGGGACACAGAGGAACAGATATCAGGATTTTTCTCACAGGAGGGGCTGAGGAAGCTTGAACACAGTGAGCAGCACTGTGGCCTTGGGGTAGGATGTGGTACAGAGTCAGATTCCAGATGCAGATGGCCCATAATCACCAAACCAGGTGGCATAGTGCCAGGGCTCCTGTACTCTTCAGTGAAGGTGGGGCTGGGCTGGGACTTGGTGGGTTTAGCGTGGCAGTTCCTGATTTCCTCCTGGAGCCAGTAGTTGAAAGCTACCATGAGGCTCCTGTGGTACTCTCTGTGGTGAGGGGTGTTCTGTCCTCGCTGGGTGGCAGATGCTGTCATGACTTTGCAGCCAGGCTACTGTGTAAGGTGGCCAGGGCTCCCCCATATCCAGGCACTGCTCCCTATCAGCCCCCAGAATCTGTCTGCTCTCTCCTCCCAGTGCCATCTGGGGCTGCGCGGGGAATAATGTCAGGGTGGTAGTAAGGCCTTGCATGGGAACTGTCTCCATGGCACTGAGAAAGCAGATGGGTGGCATGGTTGGCATTCCTGACAGACAAAAAGCACCCTCCCCAGCACCCAGTGCTGTCTCTGTCCCTGGCCAATGAGCACTGGCAATCAGAGCCCACTTGTGCAGGGGAGGATTTCAGGTTCCTAAAAGGCCATTACAAGAGCCCAGGAAGCATGCACACCCGCACCCGAAGCCCAGGTCAGCTGTTCCTCAAGCCATGCTCTGTGCCTGTGTGCATGACATGGCAGTGGGTGGCACGGTGCCTGAGTGTCCCTCCTACCAGCTGGTGCCTTGGCATCAGTGACAGCGGAAGACAGAGAGCAACTGCGATCTGTGTTCCCTTCTGTCTTGGCCTCTCTGATGTTGTACTTCTGCACAGGTCTTCAGCTCCAGACAGAGCAGCATTCATGTCAGTCTTTGAGATCTTGCAGCCTGGGGTTTGGGCCTTGGGGGGATGCAGAAGAATGTTGAGCTGTAGGGTGCTTGGGACATTAGCTTTATTTGTGTGCTGGGCTGGGTTGTGCAAATGCCACTCACATCTGCCATCTCCTGCATGTAGAACTCAGCTTCCTTGAGCTCAGTCTTGCAGCTTCTGGGCCACACATTGGTCCTTCCTATAAACACTGAGTCCCCCCAGAATCCAGAAGTCTTACTCCAAGATGCAGCCATAGAGTTGGGCTAGGCAGTGAGCAGGCACCAACTTCCTGTCCACAACAGGCGCCAACTTTCTGTCCATTGCAGACATAGACTTCCTATCCTCAGTAGTAATCAGCTGTGTTCAGCAGGCATCAACTTCCTTTCCACAACTGGCACCAACTTCCTGTCCATAGAAGACACAGACCTCCTGTCCTCAGAAGGTATCAGCTTCCTGTCCACAGCAGGCACAGACTTCTTGTTATCAGCAGGCATAGTCTCCCTGTCCTCAACAGGCATTCCAGGAAAATGGGAGATCTATGTCTCTAGAGGTATGGGCTGTACCTCCTTCTGCTCTTTTCCAGCCCATTGCTGCAGTCAGTGTCTTTTTCCTCTCTGCCTGTTCAATCCTCACTGTTGTCTTATTCAGGTGGAGACTCAGGGTTTGTGAGGAGGTAAGACAGAGTTATGTGCCCACTTTACAGACCAGAAAAATCAAGTTCAGGGTGAGGCAGCACAGGATCTTGTTCCTAGAAATGTCCCAGGACTACAGTGCAACCCGTCCTCTGTGGCTTGCTCAAGCAAGGAACACTTCCCACCCAGAACCTAGGGTTCTGAAAGCCACCTCCACTCTGTGTTGTACACGCTGGTCCAACCAGTACTTCAGAACTGAGATCCACCTGGGATCCATGCATCCTCCCTCTAGGGTTCCCGCAGCCTCCTTGTGGCCAATATGTAGCTGGTGCCACGCAGGCAGTCACGGCCCCATGCCTCAGATGAAGGTATCTGGCAAGGCCAAGAGTTACAGGTAGAGGATGTATTAGGGTTCTGATCAAAAAAGGGAAAATGACTGGCTTCTGGGGTGCTGTACAGGCCATTGGGAGGTGGACCTGGCAAGTGAGGAGGAGCCCCCAAGGGCTGTGTTTACTTCTCTGACCTTCACCCTCTGTCCGCTTCCTGCCAGGGGCTGAGCATCTCTCTCTGTGTTCACCATGGTGGAGGCGGGCGTGCAGCCACGTGCAGAGGGGACCGGAAACGTACCCTCCCCATGTCTCCGCTTTGCCTGGGTGTGTGCTTTGTGGTGGTGGCTGCTGTCCGGTCACTGCGCAGATCTAAGTCCTTGCCACCTGTGCATCCCCCATGACGCCGCCCCCACACGCTCCATCTCCTGGTCCCTACTGGATGCAGGGGCAGTGTCTGCCCGACCAGTCGCCGTCGCACTAGACGAGGGCCCGGGTTGGTGAACTCATTTAAAAGGCCGGATTCATGTTGTGCTGTCTCCCCGGCTTGTTGCAATTCTTTCTGAGGAATGTGGTGTCAGGATTCCAGTGCCTCATATTTCCTGCAAATGATAGCAGTAAGCAGCGGCGGGGCGCTGACAGCACTCCGCGGTGTGTGATTGCGTTCGCTGTCTTTGAGGAGGTGTGGTGTTCGGGGCTCATCACAGTGGGCATGGCGTCCTGCTCTCGGGAAGCCACTTTTTTTTTTTTTTCTGCACAAAACACAGCCTTTGCTGTTCATGTGGGGTTTTTAGCTGTAATGAGCAGACTTTGTTCCTTAAAAAACACCATTTTTTAATATTAAAAAAGGGTGACACTTACTGCTGACATTTCGTTCTCTTTCTTTTTTAAGGGTTCCCATAGACGAGAGGTGGGACGTGCAGAAACATCTAATCTTCCGCTGGAAATTAGTTTAGCTCCCAACCTGTCTGCTTGTACTTTAAGTTTACAGAGATGCCATATCCTCAGATTTAACCCAAACACAGCTGAGCCTTCTTAGCTGTTTTCCAAAGGTTTCTACTAAAAGAATCGCTGTCTCCCAATTTTCCAGAGATTTCTACCTTGCTACCCCCTCATCTGCTTTCTCTCAGATTAAAATACACCCTATTCCTCCAAGACCATATATTTTTGTCTTCCATTTCTCCCTGCCACTTAATGATGCTGTCTTGTAGCTCAGCCTTGTGCAGGTTAAGTGGGTGTGTGGTGTGCACCTGTGCAGCCCTTAAGCACTGACCTCTGAATTAATCAACTTCTCCGGTGCAATGTGTTTAACTTAGTAAATGCTTATGTAGAACGCACTGTGTGCCAAGCCTTCTTCTAAGGACTTCATTAAATAGCAAAATGCTATTTAATGAGCTAGATACCACTACTTTCCTATTTTCCTGGTGAAGAAATTTAAAGCAAAAGGAAGGAGAGCAGCTTGCCAAAGGACGTGCAGCCCTGATTCCAGCCTGTCCTGGGTGTTGACCACCTGGGGCCTCTCTTTAGTTTCAGTGGGTGAGGTGTGCACCTTTGCAACCTGTATTTACTTCAGTTTTATTACAGCATGTAGGGTCTCTCCTATGCTCATGTTTTTCTCTAAGACTCTTTCTTTGCTCCTGTAGTTCAGTCTTCTAGCTTGCTCTGTATGGTTAATTTCACTTAAAATTCTATTAGAACTTCTTAAAGTTTTATTCTTGCAATGCTGGGGATCAAACTCAGGACCTTCCATGCCCTACACAGTGCCTGTATCCCAGCCCCTCTTCAAGCTTGGTAACAGCACATATCTGCTTCCTGTTGATCTCTTGATATATGGAGGGACACTGTAGGTTCTGTTTTTTTTTTTTTTTTTTTTTTTTTTAGAAGGCTCTCCCTATGGAGGTCAAACTGGCCTAAACTCATGGTGATCCTTCTGTCTCAGCCTCCTGAGTTCTGGGATTACAGGCATGCACCACTGTGCCAGGCTCTGGGACATGGTTTAAGTCTCTTTCCAGAAGTTCTGCTGGCCTCCTCACTTTAGTCACGGAGCCTGGCAAACTTGCTTGAAGGTTTATTTCCAGACATTCAATATTAGTAGTGTGAATGGGTTCTCTTTCCGGCATTCCCCTACTAACTCTAGGTAACATGAAGGAAAACTATTACTTTCAAAGTTCATTTTAATGGAAGTTTTAAAACTGTGTTTTTAGATTATTTCCTTTTTTTTTTTTTTTTTTTTTTTTTTTTTTTTTTTTTTTTTTTTTTGCAAAGAGGCAATCTTAGCATGTTTGAATAATGTCAGTTTCCCCCTCCTTTCTTATAGTGTTGATTTTCCTCCCCTTTCTAACACTCAGTTTGCTTCTCCTTTGCTCTAATGCCTGCTTTCCACTAATTATGTGTAGGCACGTGCATGTGTGTGCATTCATACCCACAGCAGTGCGTACGCGTTCCTTCCCTTTTTCTTACTTTGACAGAGGGCTAGGGAAATGCTGGCTGCAGGCGGCCAAATTATCGTCATCTTCCTCAAGATCTGCCCAAGAAGGTCAGCAGATGGACTGTTAAGTGTCGGCTATTGGCTCTGGGGTTCATGTACATAGTTTTCATAGTGTGAAGCAAGTATTTCTCTTTCCCAATTTATTAAGAGGGTCCAGAAAATGTCTTTTTTCAGATGGACTGCTGTGGTGAGAATGTCTTTCTCTTGGCGGCATCGTGGTGAGCTTCCTTAGCACAGAAGGGCCCCTTCCTGAGAGGAGCACGCGCTGTCTCGGCGTGGCGCTGGATTGCAGTAGACGCGAGCAGGCAGCGCCTCCCGCACACCAGAGGGAGCAGCGGCTTCTGCAGCCGTCAGACGCACCTGCATCTGACTTCCTGGGAAGCCTACCTTTGCTGATGTCTTCAGGACATGCTCACGCTGTGAAGAGGCTCCAAGAGAAGCGTGGTGTGCTTCGGTGTTCCCTGGAAACTACCTAGCGTGGAAATCTCTGCTTCCACGGCAGCCTGCACAGCAGCCTGTGAAATGGCTGGAAATGGAAACCTGAACAGAATACTTCTTGAACACTGTTTTCAATTCCATACCTGGCTTGTTGTTTATTGCTTATTGATTCAATTATGGTGACTTACTTTCCTAAACATACCTCGTCTAAATATCCACCTCAGGAATGGACTGCATCTGTTGATCTTTCCTGCATAAATCGAGGAAATCTGTACATCTGTTTTCTTTTACCTTTTCTTCTGGCTTCTTTGTGCTACCCCCTTCTATCTGCACACACTGCTGTTGCTCCCACGCACTGGCTTATCTTCAAATGCTACACGTGGTAGAGATATCTAATTTATAGCAATCATTTAGGTTGTTGGATTAATTGGCTTTAAAATTGTAGTCTTTCCTGTCTTGCCTTTCCCATCCCAAGGGATTCATTTCCTTTAGCCTTAAAGTCAGACTTATGAGTGTCACCTGAGAACCCTCAGCTGGGTACAAAATTTTGGGGTCCCAATCTTTCAACTCTGAAGCTGCTGTTGCCTTGTTTTTAAACTTTACAGAAGGGAAACTGAGGCCAGGATAATTGCTGTCAGAAGAAATCTGTTCTTCTTAACCTGAATTTTGTAATAAATCTTGTCCTTAAAATTAAAATTAATCAGGTCTGACTTGGCTATTTGGATCTTATCATCAATTTGGCCTGGCCTATGCGGCATCACGAGTGTGCAGATTTGATGGTTCCCTTAATCCGGGGGATGCCTCCTAGGGTGGGTCCTGCTGTGATGCATCTTTCCCACTGGCGTGGTTTCCTCCAGGTCTTTCTCTGTGCCTTTAGCAGCACCTCTCCACCATCTGCCATCTGTCCCCGTGCTTTGCACACTGCCCTGCACCCCAGCCCACCCTCCTCTGTATTTTCCCTACTTTTCTGTGGATTTATTTGTGTGCCACAATATTTTTATAGCTGTTTTTAGCTCTTCTAGTACATTTAAAAAGTTACCTCCAGAGCAGTTAAACCTATTCTGGTGGTGTGTCCCCTCGCTGCCTTCTTCACTCATATTTTAATTCTTAGTTTCCAGTAGCCACAGTTTCTTTTAAATAATAGCTTTAGTGAGATAAAATTAATATAGCATAAAATCGACTTTTCAGATGTATACTCCAGTGACTTTTTTTTTTTAGTGTACTGACAGTTTTACACTGTGAACTTCGGCACTGCTACAACCCCACAGAAGGAAGCACTGCACTCAGGCCCAGTCCTTTCTTTCCTGCCCCTGTCCCCGGGAAACACCAACCTACTTTCTATGCTCATGGATTTTCTGATCTGGACATTTTGTGTCAATGAACTTGTACAAACCTTGGTCTTCTGCCACTGATTTCTTTCCTTTAGCAATGATTTCAAGCTTCATTGATATCACACGTGTCAGTAATTCATTTTTTTTTAAATGTGTTTAGTACAGGGCCTACAGGGTCTCACTACACAAATCAGACTCATAGTGATTCTCATGTTTTCAGCCTCCCAAGCACTGGCATTACAGGCACACGCTACCACGGAGAGTGTCACTTGCATTCTTAGTGCACCCCAGGGGCAGGATCAAACCCTGGTCCCTGCACCTGCCTAAACAGGCACTTTAGCCTGCTAAGCTATCTGGCTGGCCCTCATTCTTTCTCCTTGCTGAATAATATCCACACATTGCTTATCCACTCATCAGAACAGTGGACATTCTGATTGTTTTTACTTTTGGCTATTAAATACTGTGACAAGATTGTTTTTATTTTTAATCTGTCCTGCAGAGTCCACAAAAAATGTATATATACTTCAGAAGTATTAAAAAGTGGAGGGTAAGAGCCACCACCTTGTGTATCTTTTGTAATTGTAGAGGCCAAGGTAACTTGTATTCATCCCATGATGTCTCAAAAAATTTAGTATTAAAATATTTATACAAGTTTTTCTTTTCTTGATATATGCATTTTTGGTGGACTCTATATACAATGTGACTATGAATATTTATGTACATTATGCACACTGTATGGACAGATATTTGTAGTCCTGTTGTGTACATACCTAACAGTGCAATCAGTAGCTATAA
This sequence comes from Ctenomys sociabilis, assembly GCA_004027165.1. Lineage (NCBI taxonomy): Eukaryota > Metazoa > Chordata > Mammalia > Rodentia > Ctenomyidae > Ctenomys > Ctenomys sociabilis. Next base: position 17,474 of record PVKA01020380.1, on the reverse strand, counting down.
ACCAACTAGCATTTTGGGGAGTGTCTCAGTTATTCTTCTTTCATTGCTGGGACAAATACCTGACACTCAAAATTAGGGAAGGGAAGGTGTATTTAACTCATAGTTAGTGGAGGTTTCAGTCCATACTCGGCTGGCTCCAAGGCAGAGTAGCCCATGGCAGAGGGCCACCTTTCATGGCAGCGGCAAAGAGCAGAGAGCAAAGGGAGGGGTAGCCGCAACAAGAAAGGAAGGCTTTCCCTTTCCTATCTGCCTCAGGCTGGGTGTAGCACTCACACCCCAAATCCCAGCAGTACTCAGACCTATAATCCCAGCCTTGGGTTGGGTGTTAGATTTTTTATGTCCATTAAGATTTGTCTTATATAGTTGGGTGCTCCCGTATTTGGTGTATTTACATTTATGAGTGTTGCCTTTCCTGTTGAATTTTTCCCCTAACCAGTATTTCTTTATTTCATTTTATTATTCTTGGTTTGAAATTGAGACTCTCTGAAAACAGGATTGCTACCCCTGCTTTTTTCTGAGGTACTGGGGCATGTAGTATTGTTTTCCATCCTTTGATTTTCAGCCTATGAATTTCTTTATGAGTTAAGTGTGTTTCTTGTATGCAGCATATTGTTGGATTTTGTTTCCTAATCCACTGTGCTAGTCTATTTCTCTTAATTGGTGAATTGAGTCCATTTACATTGATGGTTATAATTGAAATGTGTTGACTTATGATTGTCATGTTACTTTTTACCTGCTGTTGTTTACTCCTTTCTGTCTTGTGTTTAATTGTTTGCCCTATTTAGTGGGTTCCTTCTGCTCTCATTATGGAGTTCTGATCATTTTGGTTCCTCTCTAGAACATCTTTCAGTAGTCTGTGTAGGGTTGGCTTTGTCATCATGAAATTCTTTAGTCATTCTTTGTCATGGAAGTATTTCATTTCTCCATCAAACTTGAAACAGAATTTGGCAGGTTATAGTAGCCTGGGCTGGAATTTGTTTTCATAGAGGACTTGAAGTACTCTGCTCCATGCTCTTCTTGCCTTCATGGTTTGTGTAGAGAAGTCTGCCATAATTCTGATAGTTGTTCCTTTGAATGCGATCTGCTTCTTTTCTTTAGCGGCTTTCAGCATATTATTCTTGTGCTGGATTTCCGGGATCTTGATTATTATGTGTCTCAGTGTGTTTTTAATTGGCATTCTGTATGCTTCGGTTACTTGAATGTCAGATTGTTTCCTCATATTTGGGAAGTTTTCTGCTATTACTTCTGCCCATATTCTTTTTATGTCATTTGTATTGATTCCATCCTTCTCATTATGCCTATTAGTCTCACATTGTTCATTTTTGCATCATCTTGCAGGTAATGAATTATTTTTTCCTGCATCCTAGTTGTTTTTAAGAGATCCATTTTTGCCTTTTCACTAGCTGCACCAGCATCTTCAAGATCTGAAACTCTGTCTTCACTTTCACTCAAATGATTCTGCAGGCTTGTGATTGAAATTTTAAATTTCTCTATCTCTTTGACTCTGCTTCATGTGATCTATTTCTTTCCTTTATTGCTCATTCAAGGAATCTGTCATTTTTCTCCTCTATTTTTCTATTAATGTTTTCTTTAGAAGAAGTTATTAATTCTTTTACTGCAGAGTTTTTCAGATTGGGTTTCCTCCGTGTTTCTGTATTTGATTCTTTACTTCAGATGCTATGAATTCAGAGATTTCTTTTTTATTTCAGAAATTGATTCTGCTCTGATTTCCTCTATACCTTTCTGCTGTTGTTTCTTTACTTCTGACGCTATTAATTCCTACATTTCAGCTGAGCTAGTGTCCTCTGCACTTGTTCTGGGTGGGCCCGAGGCCTGAGGTTGCATTTTGCTCCTTGTCTTTATCATTTCATATAGCACTGACCTCTGACCTCTGGTGTAGAGCTTTGGTGCAGTTATAACCTCAGCACCTACTGAAATTTGGGTGCAGCTCTATTAAGTCTGAGTTTATCCAGTTATTTCTGGCTTGGGTCTAGCTGTTGTGTTCAGCACCTTCCTGCTGCAGCCCTTGGAGGTGAACCTGCTGTGGCCCTCTGGCACAACAGTGAACCTGTGGTGCCCTTCTGTTGTGCCCCTAGCCCAGGGGGCACAGGGGAGCACAGAAGCTCTCTCACACTCTAGCTGGGCCTGGGCTTGTGATGGATTTGGGGGTCTCAAGAGGGTTGCAGAAGTCCTCATTCACTGGGCAGGCTTGGGGGCGGGGGCTCCGGAGGGGTGGAGGGGTCCCAAGGGCTCAGTAGAGGGTCTCACTCATGAGCTGTACCTGAGTTTTGGTCCAGAGTGGTCCCATGGGTGCAGGAAAGCGGGAAACTCTCTAACACATTTGCTGGGCCTGGGCTGGGCTGGATACAGCATGCAGGGCAGGCTGTGTTGGCCTTGGAGGGTGAAAGAGGTCACCAGAATATGGGGAAAGGTCTCTCTCATGCAGCTGGCCTGGGCTTGGTCCAGCAGGTGCAGGACAGAGCAGAAACTCATACACTTGTGCAGCCTGTGGTTGGGCTTGGATTGGGAGTTAGTCACAAACTCTAGAAGTCCGCCCCATGACTGCATTAGGCTTTGGGGTACAACTAGACACGAACCAAAAAAGGAGCTACTTGATAAAATGTTTTTTCAGGTGGACACACCATTTTACATAAATTTCTCTCATTCTAATCCATGTCTTTGCCTATCTGTCTTTTTATTTTTAGTCATTCTACTGAGCATGAAATAATATCTCATTGTGGTTTTGATTTGCATTTTAAAAATGACTAATGACATTGAATATCAAATCATGTATCTATCAATATCCTTATTGTTTATCTTTTTAGGAAAAATATGCATTTAGCTCCTTGGCTCATCTTTTAGTTATTTGCTTTTATGTTGTCGAGCCATTTAAGAGGCCTAATCATAGCTTGGGCACAAGGTGTTGCTTATCGCATAAATGACTCACAGCTATGTCCTCCATTGTATGAGTTGCCAGTTCACTTCTTTGTTTTCTTTGAGGCACACACATTTTTAGTGATATCTAATTTATCTCTTTTACCTTGTCACCTATACTTTGACATGATATGCCCCTTTTGCCTACAGTGACAATTTTTAGAGTCCTAGCAGGTCTGGATCTTTTAGGGCTGGTATTTGTATTACCTTTTCCTTCTGTTTACTGCTTTCAGCCTACTTGTATCTTTGAATTGGAAGTGTCTCTTATAGATGGGATCAGTTGGGCCAAGCAGTTTTATCCATGTTGTCAATCTCTGCCTTTTGACTGATTTATTTAACCCATTTATATTTAATGTAATTGCTCATAAGCAAGTATTTATGTCTGGCACTTTTCTACTTCTTTCCTACATTATTTTTGTTTGTATTTTTTCATTACTGTCTTCTTTTGTATTACATAGATGTATTTTATAAAGTTCTATTTTAATACTATTTTTTACTATACCTTTCCAAGATATCATACTGTTAGTAGTTATGGTGATTAAAATGAATAATATACCAATCTAGTCTGGACTAATGACAACTTAATTTTGTCCATGCATGTAAATGTGAGGACACGTCACTCCACTCTCTCTCCTTGTTTGCTTTTACTATTATTTCACGTAAATTACATCTGTGTGGATAGAAGCCCATCAGCCCAGTTTTAGAATTTTTTAATGCACAAACCTTTATTTCAGATTAGAGAAGAGTTAAAAACAAAATTTCTCTCTCTCTCTCTCTCTCTCTCTCACTCTCTTTCTCTCTCAGTACTTACCCTGACTGTTGTCCTTCACGTCTTCATGTGGGTTTCATGCATGTCCTTGGCTTTCCTATTGGTCTGCCTTTATCACCTGGTAGAGATGGATTCTCTGTTTTGTTTGCCAAAGCATGTCTTTATTCTCCTCTCATTTTCTTTTCATTAAAAATGTTTCATTTGCTAAAATCTTAGGAATTTTGAACCTGCCCCATTATTTCACTACTAATTCTTAAGGAAGGGGACCCATGTTTCCTTGAATTTCATTGATTTTGAAACAGATGCTGCCTGATGCACGTATGTTTTCTCTAAGAGCCCTAGGTGTTAATTTCTTCTCTTTCACCAGCATGGCCATAACATTTCAGGCATCTTGGATAATTCCTTTATCACATAGGATGGATTACTAGCCCATCAGTTTCCAGTGTCCTCTGTAGGAGATTCTATGTACTCACCCCCAGTCGGGATCGGCTGTGTGGACTGTGAGCTGGTCATGAAAATGTGCACTGAAGTGACCCAGGCCCCTTCTGAGAGCAACTGTAAGTTCCCTGCTTCTGTTCTTCCCCCATTCCTGCAGCTGCCAGCCCTGCAGAGAGTGGCATGGGCCCTAGGGTGACAAGGACAGTGCCACTGAGCACATCTCCCAGGCAACACTTCTTTTTTTGCCACAATTTTTAACATGCTTTTCAACAGACAATAACTTGCAAATGATTTACAAAAATAATAAAAATGTATTTAAAAAAGTAACGCTCTCCTTTAATCTTGACCTCCTGCCGCCCTGTACCTGGTCAGCCTGAAGGTTTGTTTTCCCATGGACCTTTCAAGGGGGGTCTTCACACAGTGCTACACGAATGTGCCACACACTTGGATCCGCCGGATGTGTAACAGATATGCCACTCACGTGTGCTGTGCAACATCTCTTGAAGCTCTTTATATGTAGATCATTTTCACCTGCTTTTATGCTATACAGTGTTTCAGTTTGGCTGTATAGAAGTTTGTCCTTGAAATCTCATCACAAAGTATACACAAGCATGGATATTATGCTTTATCCTTTTTGGGTCCTTTGCATAATTGCCCTAACATTTCATACTTTTCTTTAACTCTTAATGCTTTTACTCTGTTATTTACGAAGTGTTTCAGACACCCCCTGTCCTTTCTGTACTTGATCATTTTCTCATTGTTTTGATATTTGCGTTTGATATTTTGAAGTTTTTTCTCATCCCTGACTTGGAGAAAGTGCTTTAGCCTGTAGATCCATAAGTGGATCTATTTTTCAGATCTTCTCTAGACTTTTTTAACTTGATGTCTAAATTTACATGTTGTCTTATTGCTCATTTTTCACAGTATCCTGATTGCATTAAGTGGATGCACCATTGTGTGAATTTCTCTTATTATATGAATGTTTCTAAAGAGGTCATTGAAGGGTCTTTGCACTGTATTTTCCCCAAAGGGGAGTTTGCTTATCCTTTAACCCTTTATCTTGGGTTTTGGCTTTTTAATCTAAGTCTTATTTTTAATTTTTAAATATTTCTTAAGAGTGGATGTGTGCAGGGGACGACTGTGTGCACTGCTGTGGCACATGCACACAACACACCTTAGTGCCCTTCTGCCCCCTCCCTGTCCTTTCCATCTCTTGGGCCTCTTCCCTTTTACAAAAGATGTATCTCTCTGCTCTTTATTACCTGTCTTTTACTTTACTCTTTAATTTATTTGTAGTTTGGGTTTCTCATATAAGAGAAAACATGATCTTTAAGCTCCTGTGTCTGATTCACTTCATTTAGCATGATAACCTCAAGGCCCATCCATTTCCCTAAAACTGATTCATGTTTGACCTTCTTTTCAGCAGAGTAGTACTCCATTGTGTGTAAATACCACACATTCTTTACCCATTCATCTGTTGATGGACTCATAGGTCGCTTCCAAGATTTGGCTATTGAGTTGTGCTACTATCGATATGTCATCAAATCTCTTGACTTATATTTCTTCTCAGAAGCAAAAACCTAGGTTATTTTAGGTAGCTTTGGTCTGGCCAAATAGCTCAGTGGATTAAAGCACCTGCTTAGGCAGACGCAGTGGCCAGGATTCGATCCCCATCATGCCTTGCCTGCCCCACCCTTGGGGTGTGCTGAGGCAGCAATTGAGACTGGGTGTGATGGCACGCGCCTGTAATCTCAGCTCTTGGGAGGCTGAACACAGGCGGATCACTACGAGTTCAATCTATGAAGTGAGACCCTGCAGATCCCATAGACCTTGTCCTTAAAAAAAAAAAAAAAAAAAAAAGGTAACTTTCCTGGATTTTGCTACACATTTGGTATCTGTCCCCAAAGAGGCCTTTGGAGAATGGAGGTGACTTTGTGTGCCTGAAGCCTACAGTCCCCTCCTTCCTTGTTTTTGGGCACTGGTAGCAACCCGTGTAGTACTCCTCCAGGACTTCACTGGGGACAACCCTGCTGCATAGTGGCTCCATGCATGGGAAGGTGCGTGCTCTCCGAGAGTGCAGTCGGGCCTTGGTGCATTGCCCAGATGTTAGCCCCGCTGCTGCAGCAGCCAGCGGGACCTCTGCCTCCCCTGCCAGTGCTGGTCCCCTGGGTGGGCAAGGACCTGCTTTGTCTCTTCCAGTAGCTGCCCTGTGGGGCTACTCTGAGCTCTGGCTCAGCTGCCTATACTTTGGCTGCTGTCATGCAGTGGCATGTGGCCAGGAGACCGGAAGTGCACATTCCACTCTCCTAGAAGGGAGACCTGGAGAGCAGATCCTCTGGGAGCCTCAGAAGGGAAGGGGCCTCTGGAGAGCAAGGAGCTGCCTGGCTTTAGGCTCACTTAAGGCAGGGGCAGTCAGAGACAGAATGAGTGGTTCCACCTAGGGGAGGTTCCACTGTATCCCTGGGCCAATGCTGTTTCTTATTCTTCATGTCCCTTCCCTACTCCACACAACAGGGACTTTTGCTTCAACCAAGTAATTATAAGAGTAAGTAGTAAAATATGTTATTGGTGCTAAATTATTGTATCCCATCACATCTTCCTCTGAATGTGTGTGTGTGTGTGTGACAAATTGGTTAATTATTGTTTTTGAATTGATACACTATTCAGGCTTTTAATTTATAACTTGATTGTATTGCATTAGGTACCTCCCAATTTCTAACAGGGTCTATTTGAATAAACTTGGTGTTTGCCTCAGTATTAACCAAGAGAAAGATTAAAAAGTAAGCCAGGGAGTTTCGTAGCTTTGTAACAATAGCATAAAATGTGGAATAATGAACTGTAAATGTGTCTAATTACATAAATAATGCATTTGGGTAATTGTCAAGTAAGGGGGTGTGCTAATGAATCAATTATTTTTAATTGTAGGATGCTTGATTGTTTCAGAAATATAATTGATTGTAATCAAGAATCAATTAAATGTTGATAGTAATTATGTTTATCAGGCTTAAATACATGACATCATTACAGTGTGTAGCTGCTTCAGGAAGAAGGGTTGGGGAAGAGGTTATTACAAGTGATGGTGACATCATGGATGTTTCCGCCCACAGCCTGCAGCAGTGGAGATGTGAAGCAGAGCACCCCAGGACTCAGCCTGCTGCAGGCCTGGTCCCTGCCAAGATGGCAGGAGTTGACTTAAGGTAAAAATGCAGGTGCAAAGGTGACCACACCCTCAGCAAGGCTTGTTCTGGAGGACCCAGGACGCTGGGATCCCAGGCGATTCAGGCCTGCGAGTCTGTGTGGTTCCCTCTTCTTGCTCAGCCCACAGCTGGAGATCCTGAGCCTGCTCCCTTCCCCATGGGTTGTCTGACTACTCCAGAAACAAATACTTCTATGTGACAATGTGTTGAGGTTTGTGTCCGTGGATTGCAAAAGCCACCAGTGCACGAGAGATTGTGACTCAACAACATTTGCATTCCTGGTGACGGCTGTGATGGGGTCTCACGGATGTTAACTGTTGTGTTGGTGCAGTTTGGGAGGCCATAGTAGGAGGACTGTGAGTTCAACTCCATTCTGAGACTTTTGTTTTGGTTTTTTAAAACAAGGCCTCACACTTTATAGTTCAAGTTGGCCTTAAACTCACTACGCATCCCAGGCTGGCCTCAAGGTAATGTCAGTCATCTTGCTTCAGCCTCATAAGTGCTGGGATTATAGGTGTGCATACCACACCCATCAAGCCCAGCTTGGATAATTTAGGGACTTAGCAAGACTCTACAGCCAAGTGAAAACTGAAATTAGAAAATGACTGGGGACACAGTGTAATGCAAGCTGTCGACGGACATGCAGGCCACTTCCAAGATAAGCTTGTGCTGCCACAAGCACGAGTACACATGGATCGCTGTGATATGACACCTTTAGCTCTTGCAGGAGCATGCCCAGAAGGGCAATAGCACCAGAGAGCATTTCGCAGCACAGTGAGTCCTGGTGTTTCAGGTGCTTTGCATAGATTAATGACCAGGCTCCTCCTGCGACCCTGTAAGAGTCTTAATATCCTTCTGTTGCAGGGAGGGAGACTCAGAGACCCTGGAAGGCTGACCTGCAGCCTGCAGCAAGAAGCAGGGCTGAGGCTGCTGGCACTGGGAGGGTCTATGTCCATCCCCTGGACAGTCAGGACACAGTGTCACAGGAATCTGAGAAGGATTGGCTTCCTGTGGTCAGCATAGGGTGTGCACTGTCTTCTGTTTCCCCCTCATTCCGGGCTTTCTTTTCACAGAACAAATAGGTTTTGTGTTTTATTAGTCATCCAAACACTGAGGCCCTGTGGTCTCCTCTGCATTGTCTCAAAAGCATCAAGGAAGACTCAGGGGTCTGTTTGGGATGTGAACCCCTCAGGGGCTGCCTGCTCCTGCTGCCACCTGGCACCATGGGCCTTCAGCTTTCTGCTGCTGGGCCCCTTTTCCAGGCTCCTCACCCCCAGGTTCCTGGCTCACCCCCTTCTGTGGCTTTGGAGCTTCACATAAGCATGGGAGGTAAATATTTTGAAATTTTGCTCTTTAAGAATTTGAACAAAACTTTGACTATGGCTACATAATTCCAGACAGGGCTGGGATTCCTGTTCCATTTGGAGTTTGGAGGATTGCTTCTTGAACTTCTGATTTCCACTGTCACTCTAGTGACGCTGAGTTCTGCTCCTAATTATTTTAGAAGCCCAACACACTACCCATTGCACTGCAGAGATCAGTTATCTTAGAATATGAGATGAGAATCTAATTTTGTTTTTTTCCCAGTGGATTCCAACTATCACAGCACCATTTATTGGAAAGACTGTACTTCCCTCTTGGTAGTCTTGCTGTTCATTTCAAAAAAACAGGTGGGCACAGATCAATAGATTTCTACCTGGTCCTACTTCAGTTCCTGTAGTCTCTTAAGTGTGACTTTCTCCCGTATCTACTGTTTTGATTACTGTTGCCTTGTAGTAGGTTCGAACCCAGAAATGTGAATCCTTCCTCTTCAAGATGACTTTAAGTATTGATAGCTCTTTACCATTCAATATCAGTTTGAGGATCAGATTTTCTATTTTTTTCACGTACACAGGTGGTTTACTAGCCTCGGTCAGCGGGCACGACGCTGTGGGAGGAGTCCCAGCACGGCAGAGTCACTGCTTCCGTCCGTCCCTGTCGTAGGCCCACTTGGCAGAGAAGCCCCGGGTGCGGCTGACCTTCATGTCAAGTGTCCTCTCGGGCTGCAGGGCCACCCACTCCTCGTCGGAGGTGTGCGGGATGGGGCCACGCGCACAGAGCTCCTCCCAGAGCAGGACGAGGGCCGTCTCGCCCCGCGGTGGTCCTGCTCATCTCCGCAGAGCTCTCGCTGAGCTGAACGCGGGACGGCTCGGCCTTCCCGTCCCGGGCCAGGCTGCCCCACGAACGAACGAGGCTTTCTCCTCCTTCAGGGCTTTCGGGCTGGCAGACGGCTGCTTGCGTGAGCCACGCCGCGCAGGGCCAGTCGCGCCGATCCACACGGCCCGGGAGCGCACAGTCTGCACTCTTCACCCCACTCCCGCGGGCTCGCACACTCGCGGGGTGGAAACGGCCCGCTGGCCGAGGAGGCGAAATACCCTGGTCGCCAACATTCTGCCGCCGCCCTGCCGTGACGCCCGCCCTCTGCCTAGATTTTTAACTTCTGAAAAAAACAAAAATTGTTAGAATTTGGTAGGCTTGCATTGAATCTGTGCATTATTTTCTATCTGCATCATTAATTTCTCCCAACCAGTGACCATAGGATGCTTTTCTGTTTATCTAGGTTTTTTTATATTTCTTTCAGAATTATTTTACTTTTCAGTCTGTATTGATTTCCATCCTTGCATATTTTATATTTTTATACATTGAATTATTATTTTTTATTTCCTTTCCAGACTGTTCATTGTTAGCATCTAGAACTTTAATTTTTGGGTTGGCTAATCCTACAAGTTTTCTGAGTTTGTTTATTGGATTTAATAATTTTTTATGGAAAATATTTTATGTTTTTCTATGTGTATATATATGAGACCATGTCACTTATGAATATAATTTTATTTTTTCCTTTTACATTTGGAAGTCTTCTGTTCCTTCTAGCCTAATTGCTCTGGGTAGCATTCTGACAGGGCATAAAAGTGACTAAAGGCGGTGTCTGTGGTTTGCCCCTGAACTGAGGGCGGGGGTGCTGTTTCAGTCAGCCTGGAGTATAATTTTTGATGAGGGATTTTTACATATGTCTTTTATCTTGTTGGGATGATAGTCTCAATTTTTTAAGTTTAAAAAAACATTTTCTGTTTTAAAAAATTAATTTTTCATAAAAGACTCTTTGAGGAACAAATCTGACTGATTTTAAAAAATTTACTATAGAAAATTTCAAACATGCCCTCCACGGTGATCCATCTGCATACCTCTATGACAGGTGCCATATCATTTTTATTTATTAATTTTTTGCTTGTGTTTTGGTTTTACTTTTATGATTTTTAATTAGCTAACTAACTAATTAATTTATTTAGATGACAAGATAAGAACCTAGGGCCCTGCACATGAGTTAAACTCCCAGTTCCTGTTTTTTGGTTTATTTTTCAATGAATGAAAGAGGCTGTACCTCTCAGACTTTTCATCTATAGCCTAGGTCAGACCTCCTGGGCCTGACATAAAGATGGAGATAACACACATAAAGTGTCCTGCTCCTTCTTTCCTTCTCCCTCCCCTTTTCTTTTCTTTGCTTCTTCTTCTTTTTTTTTTTTTTTTTTTTTTTTTTTTTTTTTTTTTTTTTTTTTTTTTTTTTTTTTTTTTTTTTTTTTTTTTTTTTTTTTGGCAGAACTGGGGATTGAACTCAGGCCCTTGCCCTTGCCAGGGAAGTGCTTATTCTACTGAGCCATCTCCTTGGCCCACCCCTTTCTTGTTGTCCTCATTTGAACATTTTCTTCCTCTTTCTCAATATCGATTATACATTTTGATTCTCCTTTGCACTTTAAGTTCCTCACACCAGAGAGATAACACAATATTTCCTATTTATTTCAATTAAGAGTGTAGTCTCAAGCTTCATCCATTTACCTAGAAATGTCTCCAGCTTATCCTTTTCTGTGGCAGAGTAGTGCTCTGTTGCATAAAAGCCCACATCTTCAGTCATTCATTGGTTGATGGGCATTTGGGCTGTTTTAAAATCTAAGCTATTGCAAACTGTGCTGCTATAAATGTGGGTGTGAATATAGCACTGTGGTGGGATGCTTTTAATCATTTCAGGAGGATACTGAGAAGGGGACTAGCTGGGTCAAATGGAACCTCTAGTTCTAATTTTTTGAGAAGTCTCCACATCGATTTCCACAGCGGTTGCCCCAGTCTCCCCTCCCACCAACAGTGGAGAAGGGCTGCTTTTTCCCCACATCTCTGCCAGCATTTGCTATTGGTTGATTCCTTGGTAATATCTATTCTTTCTGGAGAGAGATGGAATCTCAGCATTGTTTTAATTTACATTTCTTGAATGACCAGTGATATGGAATATTTTCGTATATTTATTTGCTATTTCTTCATATGAGAGATGTCTTTCATTGGAGATGTCTGTTTGTGGACTGAGTGTCCAAATTTCATTTTTTATATATTCTAGGTAGTAGTCTTTTGTCTGAGAGACAGCTGCCAAAATCTTTTTCCCACACTGTGGATTGTCTCTTCACAAAGTTGGTGGTTTCTTTTGCTATGTAAAAGCTTTTGAATAAGATGAGATCCCAGTTGTTGATTATTTGCAATAATTCTTGTGCAATCAGGGGTTTGTTCATAAAAGCTTTGTCCATATCAATACCTTCAAGAGTTCTAGCTATTATACCTCTCAGCACATTTTTATTTTAATATTTAAGTCTTTGATCCATAGTGCTTTTAATTTAGTGCATGGAGAAAGATATAGAACTAGTTTTTAATCTTCAGTACATAGAAAAATAGTTTTGCCTGCACCATTTATTAAAGAGGATATGTTTCTTCCAGTAAAGATGTTTGGCTCCTTTGTCAAAGATAAGGCATCTGAGGGCCGGAGAGATGGCTCAGTGGAATAAGTGCTTCCCTGGCAAGTGCAAGGGCCTGAGTTCAATCCCCTGTTACACACACACACACACACACACAAAAAAAAAAAAAAAAAAAAGAGTAAGATGTTTGAGTATGTCTTCTGTTTTATCATCTTCTAATCTGTTCCCTTGATCTTCAGTTATTATTTTATTTTTTTCTTTTCCCCAGGACCATGCTGTTTTTATCACAGTAGCTTTGCAGTATAATTTCAAGTCTGGAATTGTGATGGCATCTACCTTGATCTTGCTGCCTAGGATCTCTTTTGACATTGGAGATCTCTTCTGGTTTAAAATAAATTTGAGGTTTGTTTTCTCTCAATCTGTGAGACATGCTACTGCTGTTTTGATCAGGATTGCATTAAGTCTGTGTAACAATTTTAGAACTATAGTTATTTTCACTGTATTGCTTCTACCCACCTAAGATCAAAGGATATTTTTCCACTTTCTGATATATTCTTTGATCTCCTTTCTCAGAGTACTGTAGTTTTCAGTGTAAATGTCTTTTATAACCTTTATTACATTGGTTCCTAGGTATTCATTTTTTTGGATGCTATTATGGAAGGTGTTGTTTCCTTAATTTCTTTCTAAGTGAATTTGTTGTTTGTGTACAGGAATGCACAATTTTTGAGTGCTGACTTTATTCAGCTATGCTATTGAATTTAATTATTAATTTTTTTTTTCAGAACCAGGGATTGAACTCAGGCCTGTGCATTTGCCAGGGAAGTGCTTATTCCACTGAGCCATCTCCCCGGCCTGCCAAATCCAGAACTCTTTTGGTGGTATTTTTAGGGTCTTCTATGTAACTTATCATGTCATCTGCAAATAATGATAATTGAACTTCTTCCTTTCCCATTCTTATTCATTTTACTTCTTCCTCTTGTCTAATTGCTCTGATTAATCTTTCCAGAACTACTTTGAGCAAGAGTGATGACATTGGATATCTTTGTCTTGTTCCTGATTTTAGAAGGAAAGCTTTTAGTTTTTGTCCATTTAATATAATATTGGCAGTTGCTTTGTCACAGATGGCTTCTTATCAGATTGAGATAAAGACTGTGTCAACTTTCTGTAGAGTCTTTATCATAAATAGGTGTTAGATTTTGTTGGGTGCCTTCTCTGCACCCAGTGAGATGATCATGTGGTTCTTGTCCTTGACACTGTTAACATTTATTGATTTGCATGTGTTGCACCTTCCCTACGTTCCTGGGATGAATTCTACTTGGTCATGGTGAATGATCTTCTTGATGAATTTTCACATCTGTTTTCCAGTATCTTTTTGAGGAGTTTTGCATCTGTGCTCATTAGGCAGACAGACCTATAGTTCTTTGTTTCACTTGGATTGTTTTCTGATATAGGTATCAGGGTAATGCTTGCTTCCAGAAATGAATTTGGGAATATTGTTTCCCTTTCAACTTCATCGCAGAGTTTGACAAACAATGTCATTAGGTCTTTCTTAAATTCCTTATAGAATTCAATAGTGAATCTGACAGGGCCTGAACTTGTCTTTGTTGATGGGCTTTTAGTTACATTTTAAGTTTCATTGAGTGATATTTATTTATTTAAATTAAAAATGTATTTATTTATGTATTTATCTGGTAAAGGGTCTTGCCACACAGATCAGCATTATAGTGATCCTCTTGTCTCAGCCTCCCCAACACTGGGATTAAAAGTGTGAGCCATCACACCCGGTTTCAGGGACAGCACAGTGCATCTGGGGTTCCAGGGCCAGCAACAGCATGCAGTACCAATGATCAAACACAGGTCCTTGCGCTTGCCAGGCAGGCATGTAGACCTCCGAGCTATCTCTCCAGCTTATATATTGGTTTAATTTTTACATCTTCTTGATTCATATTTGATAATTCAGATGTATCTAGGAAGCTGTCCATTTCTATGTAGGTTTACTGGTTATTTTGAGGGTAGTCTTGGGGATTAGAAATATAATTTTAAATGTATTAGTACTTAGTTTTAATTAATACCAACCTAGATCCACTAGGTTGTTCCTGTGTAACTCTGTGTTTTGAAATGCATAGGGAAAATAAAAGAATTGTAAGCCAAAACTATAGTATTTTATGTTTACTGATGGAGTTTCCTTTATTTATGTTCTCTGTTTTGCTGTATGGCTTGCAACTATTGTCTACTATCTTCATTTCAGTCTCTGGGATTCCCTTTAGTATTTCTTATAGGACAGTTATACCAATGACAAACTCAGCTTTGTGATACCTTGAGTGTTTAAACTCTATCTTCATTTTTGAAGGATAGTTTTGCTGGGTACAAAATTCTTGATCGACAGTTTTTCTTTCACCTGTTTAAATTTGTTACCCCACTGCCTCTAGCTACTTTAATTTCAACTAGCAATTGGCTTTTGTCTTGAAATTCTTCACTCACTATATTTTATCCCTCTCATAGCTCTTGAGATTTCCTGCCCCCTATTTTGTACCAAGAATTGAACTCAGGACCTTGCCCTTGCCCTTGCTGGGCTATATCCCTGTCCTTTTAAAATTCAGTTTGACTATAATATATCTCGTGGTAAATGATTTGGGTGTTACCTTCCTTGGAATTTTTGAGCTTCTTGGATATAAGTAGACTAATGATTTGTTAAGTGCAAGGTTGTGTGGTTGTTACTTAATCAAATAGTTTTTCATTTCAATGTTTTTGGGACTCTCACTGTGTGTTGTTGGTTTGCTTCACATATGGTAAACACCTCTTTAGATCTGCTCACTCTCCCTCCTTCCTTTCTAAACTGCATTAATTATCCTGTCTTCAAGTGTGCTGATTTCCCCTTCTTCCTGTTCCTATATATCACAGTCATTGTACTTTCAACTTCCACAGTTTCTACTAGGTTTCTTTTGTATAATTTATATTATTGATGTTCTTTATTTAATAAAACCTAATTTTCCTTGTTTCTGTTAATTCTTTGCCCATGGCTTCTTGTAGCTTTTCTAGTTTATTTTAGACACTCTGACTTACGGTCTTTACCTAATTAATAGAATATCTCTCAAGAGCTTTACAGTTTTTCTTACTTTCCTGAGAATAGCCTATACTTTCTTGTTATCTTGAATGTGGAAAAATGCATTTATTTCCTTGAAAACTGGGTGTTTTATATATTATGATGTGGACACTCTAGAAATGATACTTTTATCCTGCCAATAAATTTGTTGCTTCTTGCTGGTTTTGAAATTAGTGACTTTTTAAAACTTTTTTTTTTTTTTGTAAAAACTGGTGTTTTTTGTTGTATGTGGACACTCAACTCTGTTCTATCTTAATAGCCTGCAAGTCATTTGGCAGAGAGTCCTCAATGCCTGGAGCCAACACTGACCAACTAAAGGACAGCCCAAACCTCCTCTGGCTTTTCCTGGCCCCCATGCAGCTCTGCCTTGCCTCTCACTTCCTGTCTCTGCAGAGCCTGTCCAGGATGGAGCTGAGCCTCTTCATGGCTTTGCATGTGTGAGGAACCCCCTACATGTATTAGCTTCTATTTTTCTTAGCATGTGCAGGAGCATTTCGAAGCTCTCATCCCTGTGTTTCCTTCCCCACCCTCTCTCCTGTGAGTTGATTCTGTATCCTGCTGCTTTGTTGAATTTGTTTTTTAGCTTTAGAAGTCCTCTAGTGGAGATTTTTTTGGGTCTGCCTGCAAACAGAGATCATTTAACTTTTTTCTTTCCTATTTGTTTCCTTTTTATTTTATTTTTTCTCTCATCTGATTGCTCTGGCTAAAGTTGAGAGAACTATATTGAACAGGAATGTAAAGTAGACACCCTTGTCTTGTCCTTGATTTTAGAGGGAAAGTGTGTAGCTTGCCTCCCTTCTGTGTGACGTCTGCTGAGGGTTTGCTTCTGTGGTTTTTATCAGTTTGCAGTAAAGTCCTTCAATACCTACATTCATCAGAGTCTTTATCATGAGACGGTGATGGATTTTGTCAAAGATGTCTCTGCCTTGATTCAGATGAACATGTGATTTTTAGCCTTGATTTTATTTAAATTGTTACATTTATTGATTTATGTAAGTTGTACCAATGTTGCAGTCCTGGAATGAAGCCAGCTTGGTGCTGATGCATGATCATTTTAATGATTTGTTGAGTTCTGTTCCAGTATCTTGTCCTGAGTCCCATATGTTTGGTGCATTTGCATTTCAGCAAAAATACCCCCAAGGTAACTGGGGGAGCTTGGGAGAACCCCAAAGCATTCAAAGCAAAAGCAAGCCCTTGAGTAGATCCTGTTAGGAGCCACCAGATAGGGCACCAACCACTATGCACCCTTGAGAATAGGTCCAAGAATAGATCCATGCTGCCCCTTCATCAGCTGTGCCAACAGTGTGGGCCACCACCCCAGAGCCACCCCTGGGCTGCCAGGGGAAGGTGTTGCTGCACTTTTGAACTGAAACAATGTTTCTTTCCTTCTTCAGTTCTTCAGTGGTAAAGAAGTCTCTCCAGGTTGTTGTGAGGTTTTTTAAAAATTAAATTCCAGATTTCCAAAAAACCAATTCTGAGTGTTTTTTGCCAGCAAGTCACTGCTTTAGTAGAGAGATGGGTTTTGGGTTCCCCTACTCTGCCACTTTTTGTAGTAGCTGATTTTTGACAAAGGTGCAAAAGCAATTTGATGCAGGAAAAATAGTCTTTCAGCAAATGGTGCTGGAGTAATTGGACATCCATATGGTAAAAAAGTAAATCTGTCTCAAGCCTCATACATTATATAAAAGTTAACTCAAGATAGATCAAAAACTTAAATGTAAAGTGAAAACTAAATTTTTGCACAAAAACAACAATATTTCAGGGTCTTAGACTAGAAAGTTCTTAGACTTGATACCAAAAGCACAAATTAAAACAGAAAACAAATTGATTAAGTAGAATGCATCAGAATTGAAAAAATAGAGGCTGGGGTGATAGCTCAGTGGTCTAAGTCCCTGCCTGGCAAGCCAAGGACCTGGGTTCGACCCCAAGTACCACATACTGTGCTAGCCAGCCACCAAAACCAGGCTTGGTGCTGCACTCCTGTAAAGCCAGTGCTAGGGAGGCTGAGACAGGAGGATTACTATAAGTTTGGGCTGCATAATGAGACTCTGCACCAAATAAATAAATAAATAGAAAAAAAATATTTGCCTGTTAAAATTACTGAAAATAAAGAAAAGACAGCTGGGCGTGGCAGCGCACATCCATAATCCAGATGAGGCAGAAAGATTGCAGAGAGATCAAGGCCAGTCTGGACTACATGGTGAATTCAAGGAAAGCCTCAATTACATAGCAAAACCTGTCTGGGGTGGGAGTGGGGGTGGGGG
>PVKA01020379.1:15468-40569 GCA_004027165.1 Ctenomys sociabilis | reverse complement strand
TCAGTGAGGGAGTGGCTTGAGGATTGAGAATTGTGGGAAGTAGGTGACTACTGTGAGCTGAGCTAGGTGGGGGGCCTACATTTACCTCTGCCATATGCAGAGAGGATATGCAGAGAGAGTAATCTGCATTATATAGTATTTAATGTTTTGGGAAGTCTAGGGCTTCAGCTTTGATGTAGTCTTTCAAGCCCCAGGAAGTAATAGCCTCTATCTTGAGGCTCGATCCCAGCTGGCAGTGCGGAGCATTAGCTCTACCATCCTGTCTCCACCCGGCTCACGTTAAGGAGCAGAAGGCTTACCAGGGAAATACACATGCCACCTTCAAAGACTTTCACCAGCACCTCAGCTAGACCAATACACATTGCTTAAGGCTAATTGTAGGATAAACAGAAGTCCTAGCCAGCTCTGTACATAACAATATGAGGAAATAGGATCAGACTCAGTCAAAATGGAGACAGTCACTTTTCTTTCAAGGAGAGCTGCTCAGGTGGTCCCCCACATTCAAGTACATGCAATTAGGAATGAAAAGGGTAAAATCACCACAGACCCAGTGGAAATTCAGAAGATTATCAATAGTTACTTCAAGGATCTTTATGCTCACAGAATCGAAGACACAGAAGAAATGGACAGATAAAGGTACAAATTACCAAAACTGAACCAAGAAGATATAGCAACTCTCAATAAGCCAATAACAGCCAACAAAATATGAAACATAATAAAAAGCTTGATGACAAAGAAAAGTCCAGGTCCTGATGGATTCACAGCTGAATTCTACAAGAAGATATAATCCCTACACTCCACAACCTCCTCAGTGACAATGAAAAGGAAGAAGTCCTCCCAAAATCATTTCTAGAGGCAACTATTATTCTGATTCAAAAGCCAGGGAAAGACACAACCGAAAAGGAGAACTACAGGCCAATCTCCTGCATGAACACAGACACAAAAATACTCGGTAAAATCCTAGCAAATAGAATACAGAAAATCATCAAGAAGAACATACACTATGACCAGGTAGGATTCATCCCAGGGATATAAGGATAGTCCAATATTTGTAAATCTATAAATGTAATACACTATATTAATAGACTGAAATGTAAAAACCACATGATCAACTCAATTGATGCAGAGAAAGCTTTTGACAAAGTCCAACACTCATTCATGTTCAAAGTCCTACAGAAAATTGGAATAAATGGACTCTATCTTAACTTGATAAAAGCCATCTATGACAACCCAAAAGCTAATATAAACCTAAATGGGAGAAAAACTGAAATCTTTTACTCTTAAATCAGGTACAAGACAATGATGTCCTCTATCACCCCTCCTATTCAATATAGTCTTGGAATCCTTAGCAACAGCCATTAGAAAAGAGGGAGAAATAAAGGGAATAAGAATAGGTAAAGAAGAAGTTAAATTATCACTATTTGCAGATGTCATGATACTTTACTTGGAAGACCCCAAAAATTCCACCAAGAAACTACTAGAAATGATATGTAAATTCAGTAGCATAGCAGTATACAAAATCAGTACTCAAAAGTCAATAGCATTCCTCTACACAGATAACAAGCACACTGAAAGGGAAATAATAGAAACAATAACTTTTACAATAGCACCACAGAAAATGAAATACCCTGCAATTCATGTAACCAAGGAAGTCAAATATCTTTTCATAGAAAATTAGAACACCCTAAGAAAATAGATCATAGAGCATTTCAGAAAATGAGAACATATTCCCTGCTTCTGGACAGGGAGACCCAACATCGTGAAGATGGCCATACTCCCAAAATTGTCATACAGATTTAATGCAATCCCTATCAGACTGCCACCAACTTAACTCCCAGACCTATAGAAATCGTTCCTAAAATTTATTTGGAACCACAAATGACCTAGAATAGCAAAGGAAATCTTTGCCAATAAAGTCAAGGCAATAGGCATCACAATTCTTGACTTGAAATTATACTACAATGGCGCTGTGAGAAAATCAACATGATATTGGGAACGGAATACACCTGAGGATCATTGAAATAGATTAGAAGACGCAGAGGCATCTATAAACACACTCACCCATCTGATCTTTGACAAAGCGACCAAAGATACTCACTGGAAGAAAGGTAGCCTCTTTAACAAATGGTGCTGGAAAACATGGCTTTCTACATGCCGAAAACTGAAACTTAACCTAGCTCTATCACCATACACTAAGTTAAAGTCAAAATGGATTAAAGATCCAAACATTAAAACAGAAACACTCAATCTCCTGGAAGAGAAAGTAGGAGGAACTCTTGAAGACATAGGGGTAGGTAAAGAGTTCATGAACAAAAATATATTCGCACGGGAAGCTCTTGAAAGAATCAACAACTGGGATCAACTCTGCTTGAGGAGCTTCTGCACGTCAAAAGAAACTGTCAGCAAAGTGAAAGACAACTCAAAATTTTGAAAAAATCCTAACTAATAAGCAATCAGACAAAGGTCTGCTGTCTAGAATATATAAAGAACTAAGATATAACAGGGCCCTCAAATTTAAAGACCCATTTTAGAAATGGGTATCTGAGATAAATACACACTTCTCAGAGGACGAAATTAAAGAAGCGAATAAATATATGAAAAAATGCTTCACATCATTAGTCATCCATGAAATGCAAATAAAAACAACACTGAGATACCATCTCACTTCAGAAAGAATGGCTGTCATAAGGAAATCAATCAACAACAAATGTTGGAGAGGTTGTGGGACGAAGGGAACACTTCTCCACTGGTGGTGGGTATGTAGACTGGTACAACCATTGTGGAGATAGGTGTGGAGACTCCTCAACAGAGTCGGACTGGAAATCCTATTCAAGCCAGCTATCACCCCTACTGAGAATTTTTCCAGAGGAACTCAAAACATTATATCATAGTGATATATGTGTACCTATGTTTATAGCAACACAATTTGTGTGAGAAAAATCTTGGAAATAACGAAGATATTTGTCACAGGGGGCATGGTTGGAAAAGCTGTGGTATTTCTATATAATGGAGTATTACTCAGCTATTAAGAATGATAAACTTGAAGCATTTATATTGAAGTTGATGCCACTTGAACATGTACTTGTAAGTGAAATAAACCGGACACACATGTGTAAATATGGTATAGTCTCCCTAGTATAAGAAGTGAAAGAAGAAATACAAACAGAAATGTACAACAACAACTAAAACAAATTGAGAGTCATATATGGGAAAGTGAACAGCATATTCTGCAGGGTACTAATCAGCTTTTCTTCTGGATGGTTAACAACCTAAGTTCACAGCTCAAAACTGGAGAAATAGAGGAGCCACAAGGCTATCCAATATTTTTCACTAGCCTTTCAAGGTCAGTGAAGACTCAGGACATAGATGAACCTGTAGTGCAACACTATGAAACTCAGTCATGCCCCAAATTTTCTGAACAAGGAGTTTATGGAGCCATAGAGGAAAGAGATCAAGTTCTATAGAGTGCCTGGGGAGTGTCACATGGAGATAAGACTTTTTCTCAGGCTCTCACAGAGAACAAACTGTTCAAGCATTGCCCATGACTCATCCACATGGATGACACAGACAAAGGATCTAAAGAATAAGGTACAGGACTACAAGATAAAACCTGAGGGGACTCCACTGACCTCATAAGAAACTAAAGTACATATGTTGGCATATAGGTCTTGCCCTATCTTGGTCTTAACCATCCAGCAGAAAAGTATAAAAATGAAGTGTACACCGCGAGGCCATAATAATAAGTTGAGCTGTAAATGGCTATGGTTGACAACTTCTTCGGATAACTCACTATTGTTGTGGAATGCTGGACTGTGTTGGATTGTGTTGTCGAGATCAAGCACCTATGTTAGTTGAGTGACAATGGAGTGCCCATCTTTGACAGGTGTAGACAAAGGAAGGGGTATAGAAAGGAAGAATCATGATGTGTGTTTGTATGGACAGTACAGTTGGGATAGATAACGCTGTGTTCCTATATAATTCTATGAGAGGCAAGATTTGCACTAATGGAGGTTGGACAGGATATTACGTCAGCTTCTAGTACTATGGACAACCACTAGGAAAATAATGTAGAAAGTATTAATTATTGAATCTTTGATGTAATTCAGGTATAAAAAATAAGATACGCAAACAGCTACACTCTCTTAATTTAATGATAAGAGACATATGGTATAATAATGTCTGTAAGTATAATATCATGTATGCACCTTCTATATTACCAAAACATGATGAAAACAGTTTGCAATGTATTAATCTATCAAATCCATCTTGTCAAGGTATCTTAAAACTATCTCATTGAGTCATTGATATTTGTACTTCAGTAAAAAAAGAAAAAAGAATAAGGTACAGGACTACAAGATAAACCCTGAGGGGACTTCACTGACCTCATCAGAATCAATAGCTACATGTTTTGGCATATAGGTCTTAATCTATTTCAGTCTTAACCATCCAGCAGAAAAGTATAAAAGTGTGGTATACAACACGGGGCCATAATAATAAGTTGAGCTATAAATGGCTACAGTTAACAACTTCTTCAGATAACTCACTATTATTGTGGAATACTGGACTGTGTTAGATTGCGTGGCTGAGTTGAGGCACCTTAATTGGTTTAATGACAATGGAGTGCCCATCTTTGACACATCTAGACAAAAAAAAGGGGTATAGAAAGTAGGCATCATGACGTATGTGTATAAACAGTACAGTTAGGATAAATATGCAGTGCGTCTGCATAATTCTATGAGAAGCAAGATTTGCACTAATAATGGTTGAACAAGATATTATGTTGGCTTGTAGTACTGTGGACAACTACTAGGAAAATTACAAGGTAGAAAGTATTAATTATTGAATCTGTGATATAATTCAGGTATAAAAAATAAGATATGTTAGCAGCTACACTCTCTTAATTCACTGATTAGAGACATCACTATAATGATGTCTGTAAGTATAATGTCATGTATGCACCTTGTACGATACAAAAACATCATGAAAACATTTTGTAATGTATTAATTTATCAAATCTTTCCTGTTAATGTGTTTTGAAACGGTATCATTGCTATTTGTACTTCAATGAAATAAAATAAATAATAAAAAAATAGAGGGAGGTGTTTGCAGAAAGCTAAACTTTTACAGAGCAGTATGAATTTTGAGTACAAAAGACACTTCAGTGTGATAAATGGCTTAAAGCAGGTATTGTCAAATGTTTTCATTGAAGGGCCTGATGGAAATATTTTGGGTTGGTTTTGCACGTGGTATCTGATTCAGCTATTCAGCCCTGCCTTTTTTTCATGACAGCAATAGTAAATGAATGAGAGGGGTTGTGTTTTAATAACAATATATTTACAAAAACAATAAAATAAAATAAAATAGACCACATATGATTCCATATATCATACTTAAATAAATGCAAGAAACAGAAATTATCCCATGTGTATTATGTGACCATAGTGTAATGAAGCCAGAAATTAGTGACAAAAGAAACCAGACAAACCTTGTAGACATATGGAAATTAAATAATACCCTCCTCAGCTACCAATAGGGTACTGATGAAATTAAAGTAGAAATTAAACAATATCTACAATCCAATGAAAATTCAAACACAACTTACTGGAAGTTGTGGGGTATAAGAAAAGCAGTTCTGAGAGGAAAATTTATAGTGGTGAACTCACACATTATGAAAACAAATAAACACCCTAATGCTGTACCTCAGGTTTGTAGAAAAAGAGGAAGAAACCAATCCCAAATATCAAAGACAAGAGGAAATGATAAAGATGAGAGCAGAGCTTAGTGCAACTGAGACCAAGAAAACAATACACAGAATTAATCAAAAAGTTGGTTCTTTGAAAGATTAAATAAAATTGATAAACTCCTAGCCAACCTCATTAAAAAGAGGAAAGGAAAAATTCAAATTGATGCAATAAGGAATAAAAAGAGTGCAATTGCACCCTTTTACTACAGATCCTGTACAAATTCATAAGATTATCAATACCTATTTTGATGATTTTTAGTCACACAGAATCAAATACATGGAAGAAATGGACATATTCCTAGATAGGTACAAAGTACCAAAACTGAATCAAGGAGCTATAGATATTCTGAATAACCCAATATCAGCAAACGGTATTGAAAATATAATAAAAATACCTACTGTCAAAGAAAAGCCCAGGTCGTGATGGAGTCACAGCTGAATTCTACAATAAAATTAAAGAAGATTTAATCCCAATCCTCCTCAAATTCTTCAATGAAATTGAAAAGGAAAGAATACTCTGAAACTTATTCCTGCAGGCAAGTATTATACTGATACCAAAACTCAAGAAAGAGTCAACCAAATCTTCCTCACAAACATAGATGCAAAACTCTTCAAAAAAATACTAGCAAATAGAATGCAGTGAAGGAGGAGGAAGGTTTCACAACCAGGTAGGACTAGTCACAAGGATGCAAGGATGGTTTAACACATGCAAATCTATAAATGTAACACACTATAGCAATAGAGCAAAAAAAACAAAACAAAACATGTGTGATCATGTCAACAGACATAGAAAAGGCTTTTTGACAAGTCCAGCACTTTTTCATGATCA
Organism: Ctenomys sociabilis; assembly: GCA_004027165.1. Classification (NCBI taxonomy): domain Eukaryota; kingdom Metazoa; phylum Chordata; class Mammalia; order Rodentia; family Ctenomyidae; genus Ctenomys; species Ctenomys sociabilis. The sequence goes on along the minus strand of PVKA01020379.1, from coordinate 33,997 downwards.
AAATCCTCCAGAAAATTGGAATAGATGGCCTACACTTCAATCTGATAAAAGCCATCTATGAAAAATCACCAACATCATTCTAAATGGACAAAACCTGGGAGCTTTTACTCTAAAGTCAGATAGAAGATAAGAATGTCCACTATTACTACTCCTATTCAATATAGTTCTGGAAACATTAGCCAGAAACATCAGACAAGAAAGAGAAATAAAAGGAATAGGAATAGGTAAGGAAGAAGTTAAAGTATCATTCATAGACAACGTGACTCTCTACATGCAAGGCTGAAAAAATCTCCACCAGGAAGCACGTCAAATTAATAAATAAATTCAGTAGCATAGCAGGATAAAAAATCAATAGTCAAAAATCAATAGATTCGTCTATATAGATAAGAAGCTCACTGACAGAGAAATTAGAGAAACAATTCTCTCCACAATAGCACCTCCCAAAAATGAAATAGGAATTAATCTATACAATGAACATTATAACACTCTGGAAGAGAGATCAAAGAGGATTTCAGAAAATGGAAAGATATTCCTTGATCCTGGATAGGATGAACTAACATTGTGAAAATGGCCATATTTCCAAAATTACTATAAAGTTTTACTGCAATCTCTACTAAAATACTACCAACGAACCTCAAAGACCTAGAGAAAATATGCCTAAAATTTATCTGGAACCAGAAAAGACCTAGAGTAGCAAAGGAAGTCCTGGGCAACAAAGGCAAGGCAAGAGGCATTACAGTTCCTGACTTGAAATTATACTACAAAGCTACTGTGATAAAATCAGCATGGTACACCAGACCTGATGATCAATGGCACAGATTAGAAGATGGAAATACAATTACAAACACACTTAGCTACCTTATCTTTGGCAAAGAGGTAAAAAATGTTCACTGGAAGAAACAGAGCCTCTTTAAAAAATGGTGTTGGCAAATTTACTCTCCACCTGCCAAAAACAAAAATTTGACCTGGGTCTATCACTGTGCACTAAATTAAAGTCAAAATAGATTAAACAATCTGGCTGGCAAGCAGAGAACCCAGGGTTCTGGGTCTGGCACAGCCTGCAGTATCAGGGATCAAATCTGGGTCCTTGTGCTTGCCAGTCAGATTAATGTTTAAATTTAAACATTAAAACAGAAACACTAAATCTCCTGGAAGAGAAAGTAGATGGAAATCTTGAAGACATAGGGTAGGCTGAGAGTTCATGAACCCAAACCAAACTGCACTGAAATACTTCAAAGAATCAACAACTGGCATCTCATCTTTTTGAGAAATTTCTTCATGTCAAAATAATCACCAACAGGGCCAGCCAAATAGCTCATCAGATTAAAATGCCTGCTTAGGCAGACACAGAGGCTGGGGGTTCAATCCCCGGGCCTTCTGTGCTTGGTTGGCTCCCTGGGGCATGCTGAGATGTTGATTGAGACTGGGCATAGTGTTACACACCTGTGGTCCCAGCACTTGAGAGGCAGTAAGCAGGAGGATCACTATGAGTCCTATCTATGCAGTGAGACCCTGTAGACCCTGTAGACTCTGTCCTAAAATTAAAAAAAAATCACCAACAGAGTGAAAAAACAATGTATGAAGTGGGACAAAATCATAACCAACAATCACCAAGACAAAGGATTTTTATCTAGAATATATCAAGAACTAAAAAAAAAAAAAAAAAAAAAAAAATTCAGGCCCCAAACTTTAAAGACCTGATCTAAAAAAATGAGCATCTGAAATGAATATACACTTTTCAGAGGAAGAAATACAAAGGAAAAATAAATGCATAAAAAATGTTTCACAGAACCAGTCATTTGAGAAATTCAAACTAAAACAACATTGACATGTCATCTCACTCCAGAGGGAATGGCTGTCATAAAAAAATAACCAGCTAATAACAAATGCTAGAGAGGCTGTGGGGAAAAAAGGAACCCTTCTCCACTGCTGGTACAACCACTATGGAAATCAGTGTGGTACACCTTCAAGAAACTAGGTTTGGAGCACCCATTCAACCAAGGTATCCTACCAGTTTTTCCAAAAGTACTGAAAACTTCATACCACAGTGATATATGCGTACCCACATTAATAGTAGCACAATTTGTCATAGCCAAATCTTGGAAACAACCAAAATGCCCATCACCTGAGAAAGAGATCAGAAGGATGTGGTATTTTTATACAATGGAGTATTAGCTACAAAGAAAGACAAACTTGAGGATGTTATAGGTAAATAGATGAAACTAGAGGCTATACTCATAAGGTGAATATATCATTCCCACATATGTAAATATCATACAATGTCAATAGTGTAAGAACCTGAAAGAATAAATAAAAGATAGAATAGTGATAGTAGAAAGGATAAAACTGAACATAAGGAATAAGCAATGAAGATTAGAGAAAGGAGAATAGGTAGCAAAAGAAGGAAGGGGGAAATCATGGAAGTATAGATAAAAGAAAGCTGAGATGATTGTAGACTAATTTCCATTAGTCAGTAGTTTAACAGCAGTCAGTAGTTTAAAATTTTCACTGTGACTAACACTATATGCTAATATCTACAATCTGAGTAGCTACATCGAAGACAGAAATGTACAATATAAGAACTGTCACTGAATACCATTCCTCTTGTTCTTATAAATGTGTACTGCTTCTAATGTCTTATCAATTATTATACTCTCTAAAATAAATTTTAAAAAAGAAAAAAAGAAAAAAATGATTATTTAAAACAACTATTAATGTTTAATTATTTGATCAATCTTGCATACATCTATCTGTTAACTTGAGCATCAGATTTGTTGATAAATACGTAATATAATGTCCATTGTTAATTTTTTATTTGTGTTTTGAAATTCTGTACCAGATATATTGTTGTATGTCACTCTGTTTCTGTCTTTGTTTTGCTACTTGTGGTTACTTCTGTTTCTATTTTTACTTTTTAAAGTAAAATTAAAAATACTAAAAAATAAAAAAAGATATAAATTTTAATAAATGTTAAAATATATTCTTATTTTAATTAATTAATTAAATTAATTAATTAGGTAAGGTCTTGCTACATACCTCAGACTCATAGCAATCCTCCTATTTCAGTATTCCCAGGGATTCAGTCTCCCCATGGATTACAGGAGTGTGCCATCACTCCCAGTTTAGGTAGCCAGCATGGCACACTCAGGGTTCTGGGGCTGGCACAGCCTGCAGTACCAGACATCAAATCTGAGTGCTTGTGCTTGCTAGTCAGTTGCTTAGAGTAAGTACCAAATTATCTCTGTAACCTGTAAGGCATGTTCTTAAGAGGGAAAGTTAGACATTTCCAAAGAGCTACAAATTATAGATATGTAGGTAAATTAAAATGATTTTATTATAAAATTAATACGAAAGGTCATTTTTTCTTATTTTTATTTATTAATTTTATTGAGAAACAAATAGCAATGAGAGTTTCAAAACTTATTAGTAGGACAGTTTCAATAATTAATACATTGCATATTGTTGTCTTCATAGTGGTTATTCATAGTACAAGATGCACACATGATATCCTGTCCACATGCTATTAGTACAAATCTTTCTTCTCATTGAATTAAGAGAAAGTAGCTGTCTATCTATCTTAACTATTTTAAATATGCAGATACAAAATGGTCCTTCATTTGTATCCCCTTTTTTTGTTTAGTTTTGTCAGAGATGGTTATTCTCTTGCCATTTAAATATTGTAGGTGTGTGAATTCAGCAAAATAATCCAATATAGTCTAGTAATCTATAATAGTAGTAGGTTATCCGTAGGACTGGCAATGTCAGAAGTTGTTGACTCAAGCTTTTTATAGCTCCGCATATTGACATGGCTTTACTTTTTTTTTTTTTACCTCATTTTTATACTTTTCTGCTGGATGGTTAAGGTCAAGATAAAGCAAGACCTTGATGGAAAATACTTGTTTTATGTTATATCTAAGATGTTTGATATTCAGACAGATAATTAGGTTAAGCTCAAGTGCCTATGTTATAGGGTAATAATATCATTGTTTCTCTTCTCAAGAGTTAACAACTGAAGTTTGCAGACAAAAAATTAGAGAAAAAGAAGGGCTTCAAGGACAGCCAACATTTTGGCCCTAGCCTTTCAAGGTCAGTAATGACTCAAGGCATAAGAGAACTTATACTGCAACACCCTGTATCTCAGTGATGTCCCAAATTTTCTGATCAAGGAGACTTTGGGGCCACACCAGAAAGTGTTTGATGATGTATAGTGTGCCTAAAGAGAGTCACATGGACAGAAAACTTTCTGTCAGGTTTTCACAGAGAACAAACTGGTCAAGCAATGGCTGTGACTCATCCAAATGGCTGACACTGACAAAAGATCTACAGGCTGCAGTACAGGGTTTCAGGGTAAATCCTGAGGGGACTTGACTGATTTTGTCAGATACAAAAGGTAACTTCTTGAAGTAAAACCGATAATATATTTTATAACCTATATACATATTTTATAACACAATGCAGATATAAGCTATGTAATATCAGAAAATGACAGAGGGAAAGGAAGGATACTACTGCAAATAATATAACCGATGAATGTAAGCTGTGATAAGTTAAAAATATGTATTTTAAGTAGCTACTCACACAAATTAGAAATTAAATAACAGAGGTATAATTAATAGAGGTGAGTTCCAACCATCAATGATGTAGTATTTAATCCACAAGAAGGCAAGAAAAGAGGAACAAATAGAGTCAACGGGACAGTAACAAACAACTATTAAGATAGCCCATTCATGTTTAAATTTCTCAGTAGTCATATTAGATCTGTATTGTACAAACATTTCAAACAAGAGGATGAGAGTTTCAGAGCGAATAAAAAAGAGTCCAGGACTTCTGGGAAGGTGGCAAAATGGTGATCAGAGAGAAAGGGCCCTTCCAACATTAAGTGTCCAGACATGAATATAGCAAGGTGAGAAAGAGAAGAAGAAAGGAATTGATTTTCTAAGACTGAGGAAGAATTTGAAACAAGAACTGAAGCTCATAGGAGGAACAAAGAGAAACTTCTATGAAGAAGGAGTAGGCAGGGAGTGCTTTCGCCTTGAGCTTGGACTCGTTGGGTAGGAGGGGCTACTTGAACTTGGAGACACTTGGTGACTGCTGACAATCCCAGGGAACTCCATGGAGAAGGGCATCAGTGGGCGTGAGCGATGAATGCAGCAGACTTCAGCATCTGATAAGTTGTTCTTATTTGGATGTCCTTCATGAAGGAGTGATAGAGCAGGAGTCATGTTTGAGTGAAGGCAACAGAGATAGGAACTTGGAGTGCCAGTTAGCTCTAACTACCGTCTCACAGCTGAGTTCAAATCCTTAGAAGGCGTCGGAACTGCTGTAGGCTGGGCTGGGCTGGTTCCAACTTCACAGCCAGAAGCCAGCCTAAAAACAGGGGTGCAGGCTCATTGGGATTGTCCACTACCCCACTGTGGAGCTGCTGCTGGCTTGCTGGGACCAATCAGTGAAGATCTAGACTCTGTCCACATTGTTTACCAGTGGCAGCAGAAACATCTTAAAGTAGACATTGTTTTTGCTTTTCTTCTTTGCTTTATTTCCCTTTTATTTTTATTCTTCCTTGTTTTCTCATTCTCCTTATATGAGGGTTTTTCTTTTATGAGCGCATTTTTATATGAGTGTTATTTTTTATATGCTGTTTTTGTTTTTCTGTGAGTGTGAAAATTGATTCTAGTTTTTTTATTGTTGTTATTGTTCTGTCCTGTTCTTGTCTTGATTTGTTCCTTCTTTCTTCCCCCTCCTCTTTTCTGCACCAGTTTCCCAAAGTTGGTGTGACTTCCTTTATCCTCTAACATTGCTTCTAATTTCTTCCTTTTCATCTCTTTCTCTATTTCTCCTCTAATCCTTTTTAATTTTTCCTCCCCTGGGGGTCAAATTTCCACACTGAGGGCTTATTTACAGCATACAGGTTTTGTGCTTTACTTAGATCTTGTTATATAACCACAAATCTAGTTCATACAGTTAAAGGTGGCAAATTAAGTTACCTGAGTTTCTCATTTTCTGGGCTGTGTTTCATACTGTTATTATTGCTGATTGCACAACTTTAGCCAAAGTGACATAGTTGTCCTAATCAATAGTTCTTCCTTGACTGCAATTGCCTAAAGGTCATAAAAACGTACGATAGGCCAACGTGGGAGAACCTGGTCCAAGTAGGCAACAATTTCTGATGCCCAATAAATTGAAATGATGAGGACTACGAGGAGAGATCCTCTCTTAAAAAAAATAAGTAAATAAAAAAATAGTGATCAACTTAAAATGAGGTTGTTAGGGAAAGCATTTCTCCACTCTGGTGTTTTTGTAAGGAAAAGTACAGATATGTGGAGTGACACCAGGGTACACAAGTGAAGACACAGAGAGAAGAAAGTGGCTGTGTGCCAGCCAAGGAGAGAGGTCTCTAGAGAAATCAATCATCCTCACATTTTGATCTCAGATTTTTAGCTTTCATAACCATGAGGCAATAAACTTCTGTTGTTTAAGATATCTGTAATATTTTGATGTAGCAGATATTGTAAACTAATATAATGGTAAATGTACATTTATAAATAGCCTTTCTTTTAAAACAGACATTAGAAGTAATAAATTTATATACTAAAACAATAGTGTAAAAGTCAATGTACAACAATCACCTGTATGTCTGTACACTAGCTATAAACAGAAAAAGCAAATAATCATGTAATTCCATTATCATACAATAGAAAATATTAAATAAAGATAGCAAAATATTTTTAATACTTGTGTAATTAAAACTACAAAACATGAGGTTAGGGAGATGGCTCAGTGAAATAAGCTCTTCCCTGGCAAGCGCAAGGGTCTGAGTTCAATCCCTGGTTCTGCCAAAAATCCCCCAAAACTACAAACCATTGGTGAGAGAAGTTAAAGACTCCTTCAATAAATGGAGTGGAGCATCATGTTCATGGGTCAAAAGACTCAACAATGTAATCACTTTTCTCCCAAGAAATCTACAGATTCAATATTATTCCAATTATAATCCCAGGAGGTCCTCTGTTTAAACTGAAATACTTGTTATAAAATTTATATGCAAATTTAGAAAGGTTGTTAACAGCAAAAAACAATTATAAAAAAATAAAACAACATAGGAAGGCTTTTTACCCAATTTCAAGTATTGCTACAAAGCTGCAGTATTCACAATAACATGATATTTATGTGGCTTGGATAAGTACCCCTATGTACATAGTTGAAAGAAAGAAGAGTTCTTTAATTAAATGGTGCTAAAACAGTTGAATATTTATTTATACAGAAAAAGTCATCATTGACTTAACTTTATATACTAAACATCAATTTACTTGAAGTAGATCATAGTTTTCAACATAAATGCTAAGACTATAAAACTTCTAGAGGAAAACAAAAGACAGAAATCTTTGCAGCACCAAGATATTCTAAAAATTCTGATATATAAAACATAATAGAAAAATGAATTAAACTTCCCTTATCAAATGAAAATATTTTCTTTAAAAAATATAATGAGGGACTGGGGAGATGGCTCAGTGGAATAAGCGCTTCCCTGGAAGGTGCAAGGGCCTGAGTTCAATCCCCGGTTCCGCCAAAAAAAAAGAAATCTATCTATCTATCTATCTATCTATCTATCTATCTATCTATCTATCTATCTATCTATCTATCTATCTATCTATATGTAATGAAATTCAAGCCATATAATGGAAGTGAACATTGAAATATTTTGTCAGATAGACTTACATTTAATATATATAAGACTTAAATGGCTTGTTATAGTTTGTGTCTAGTTCTCTCATGCAGTCATGGGGTGGACTTCTTCAGTTTGTTACTAACTCATGATCCACTGGAATTATGGGTGTGAGTGTTGCTGGGACCATGGGTGTGAGTGCTACATCTGGCCTGGTGTAGATGGTCTGAATGCAACATAAGGGAGAAAGTCTTGTCCTCTCTGGCCAGTGTAGTATCACTATCTTTTGCTCTTGCTGTTTTGCTGTATTCCATCACCATGAACTGCTGCCCTCTTCCATGTACCACTTTGCCTTCGAGCCAGGTGAATATATACTGAAACCTCCAGTAACTGTGAACTAAACAATCCTTACCTTCCTTCATTTCAGGTATCGTGTATTTGTTCCAGTAAAGAGAGGAGTAACTGAGACAGAATTTGGTACCAGAGAAGTGGGGTCATTGCTTTGGATAAACCTGACCATGTGGATTAAAAACCTTTAAGAATGGCTTATGGGAAAAGATAGGAAAGGTTCAGGGATGTTGCCTATAAGAGTAGCATTGGAACAGCTTCAGATGTACTGTAGGGGAGATTCTATCATAGCTCAGAAGACTAGAAGGCTGATAGAAATGCTGCCTGTAAAGATCATGCTGAGGAGGATTCTGCTGGGAAGAAGGACTGCATTGGTTGCTGGACTCCAGATGATTTGTATTATGGCTTGGCAGAAAGTTTGTCTGAGTTTTGCTCACATCCAGAGACTTTGCCTGAGACTGAGATTAAGCATGGAGGGCTGATTATTCTTTCAAAAGAAATTTCAAAACATCCAAATATTGAGACAATGGCATGGCTATTGTTGGAGGCTTTTAGTTAGGTTTATTGTGAGAACCGAGAGTAAAGAGCACAGCAGGACAATTTAAAATATTGGGAATATGGCTAGAAAGGAACCTCTGGTAAAGCTGTGGAATGAAAAGATAGAGCTGAGTTGATCTCCATTGCCCAGAAGGAGCCTGAGAATGGAAAGAATAGTCTGAGGGCATCAGTGGAGGTGGCAAGACTCCACCATTTGCAATCTCAGAATTGCAAGAGTGAAGGACTTTACCTTAAGGGGAAAGTTGCAGAGCTCCATGTGTCAGAGTAGCAACAGTAGCCAACAAAGTTCCAGAATGTTGGTGGCATGGAGAGCTTCTGAAACAGGTTCAGAGTGCTCAGTGATCCAGGCACTCGATCCCTACAGCCAAGAGAGATGGAAGTCTGGCTACTGCTGCAGCTGGCAGCAGACTTTGGCATAATCCATGTGGTGTTGGTTTTAGGTGCTTGTAGAATGCAAGAGTTCTGAGATTAAGGAGGAATCTTGGCCTAGAAGCCAAGCAGTGTGCTCCTTGGAAAGCAGCCCATAAATCTGTGAGGGAGAAGCCTATTCAGTGGAAACCCTAGAAGTTTGGAACAGCCAGGAACCTGGGTCATCTAAGGGAATCAGCAAAGAGGGAGCAAAGACAGCCTAAAACCAGTCATGGGGGCTATCACCATGAGTGCCATAGTGGAGGAACCATGTGGAGCTCAGTTTGCCACAGATTGCTTCAGATGTTCCAGATAGAACTACAGAATTTAATGTTTGTCCTGCTGGATTTTGGAATTGTGTTTGTCCCAATGCTTTGTATTACCCTGTTGTTTTCACCTTTTCATATGGTAATGTTTATCTTGTGCCACTGAATGTTGGAGGTGTTTAAGTCTTCATTTTCACAGGGAGAGTTTGCCTTAGATCTTGGAGGAAACTTGGGACTTGGACTTTTTAGCAATGCTGAACTTTAGGACTTTAGGACTTTGGCAACTCTTAAAGGTGGTCTTAAGTGCCTTTTGTATAAAGGGATTTGCCTGAGTCTTTGGGGGTCCACAGGTGGAATGTTATGGTTTGTGTCTAGTTGTCCTCCCAAAACTTCATGTAAGTGTTGGGATGGACTTCTAGAATCTGTGATTAACTCATGATCTCCTGGGATTATGGGTGTGAGTGCTACACCCAGTCTAGGTGGGAGAACCTGAGTGGAACATAAAGGAGACAGACATGCTCTCTATATCCATTGTTGTTGCTACTCCTCCCATTTGCTCTTGATCTTTGCTGCTATAATGAATTCCTTCTCTGCCATGTGCCACTCTGCCTTGGAGCTAGCTGAGTATGGACTGAAACCTGAAGTAACTGTGAATTAAATAAACCTTTCTTTCCTTCATTTTGTGTGTCAGGGATTTTGTTTCAGTGATGAGAGAAAAATATCTGAGACACACGTTGACCAGAGTGAAAATTAAGGAAGGAAATGTTTATCTAGTTCACAGTTAATGGAGGTCTTCTCTTTAAAAGACACTGATTTTTCCTCCCTCATTTTCACCTAATGAGACATTTATCAAACTGGAAAATACATCTATATGTGGTGGCATATGCCCATAATCCCAGCATTTTGGGAGGGTAAGGCAAGAGAAACATGAATCTGAGCCAAGTCTGCACAATTTAGTAACTTAGTTAGACTCTGTCTCACCAATAAAAATTAAACATGGGCTGGAGATGTAGCTCAGTGTGAAAGCAGAAACATCAAACTAGCATAGACTTAACTTCTGAAAAGAGAAAGTGCATTCAGAAGCAGTCTGAGTGTCTGCATCACTGTCCTAGTTCTGTGAACTGTCAGCATCACCCCCGTCCAGAAGTCAGCACTTTCTTCTCCACCCTCTTCCTGATTTTTGCCTTAATTTCATTGCCTGTAAAATAAGGGAGTTTTAAGTTTCATGATCTGTCCCACCTCTTATAATTCTTCCCTGAGAGGTTTATAAAATCTCACAATTGTATTGTCCACATTTGTATACTGCATACCTGTTAGAAAGCAGTTTGTGTCTTTCAGAAAAAACTCCTTCAGGTGTCCTTTAAATGTTTTATTTAAAGGAGACAGGCCCTAGGGTTGAGGGTCAAATAGCAACCACTTTCTTCAAAGAGCATCACCCCCTACACAGACTAAAGACCATCATGCATGTGACGCCAGTATAAGCAAGTGTTAGAGGCTTATGGCCATCCTTTTATAGATCACTGTCTTAGAAAGACTGCAAGATATGACCTAATCCTCCAGATCTTAATCTGGATAAGGCTCTAGATTTTTCCCTTTCATCATATGGGTTTGTATTAACAAGTAGGTCAAAACTTAGGACAGAACTCCCTTAAGCTTTCTATCATTTTGTCTCACCCTCTTGTTTTACTACAGCTTAATCTTGACATAAATAATAATATATTGGGGCTAGGCAGATAGCTCAGCAGTCTAAGTGCTTCCTGGCAAGCACAAGAACCCAAGTTTAATCCCTGGTACTATTTTCCTTGACAGCCTCAGAACCCCAAGTGCACCGTGCTGGCCGCTGAAACTGGGTATGAGGATCCTGTAATCCCAGCACTGGGAGGCTGAGACAGGAGGATTACTGTGAGTCATAGCTGTGTAGTAAGACTCTACCAAACAAACAAACAAATAAATAGTTAAATTAAAAAGAATATTTTGACAACATAAGAGTTAACAAAAGAAGTGTAAACTCATTTTTCCATTGTCTTTTTCATAAGATGTTTCAAGGAAATGTTGACTTTGGATCTAATTTAGAGCATGCCTACAGTTAAAAGGAAGGATCAATTAAATCATGGTGACAAAGATGATGGCCCACAGAGAGCCTCATCCTTTGTGCATCCACAGTAGAATTTACCCATCCTGATTGGTTCCAGGGATCACACATCCTCCTCTAGCCCATTAAGAGGATTCTCTCTATGTGAATATCTTGATTGTACACTAACCCATATTGAGCACTGTGAAAATGACAAGGCAACAATGAGTGACAATGATAAAGACTCTTTTGGTTCCAATTCGGTTCTGCAAGTTGTATATGAGCAATATGTCCCATATGTACCATCTTGGATCAGCTGAGGTAGGGCCCATGGAACACTGAGCACAGCTTTGTGTTCTTGAAAGTCTTTAATAAAAGTTAGCAAAGATCATCATCCCTAGAGGGGACGAATATGTTAATGTTAATAGAGCAGGATCCAAAGGAAGGATTCATTATTTCTGATGAGGGTGGTAAGAATGGCTTCCTAGAAGGGATAATGGAACTGACTGAAAGGATGAGTGAGAATTTGATGTTCAGAAAAAGGCAACAGGCATTCTGGTTGACTGGCCAGGAGTACAGTCTCTACATGACCTCACCCAGGCAGACTGTGATCTGCAGGCTCTTTAGAAATACAGAGCTCCAAGCTTACAGTGGGCACAATCAGAGTGGAAGGACAATTAAGCTGCAGTCTGTTCATGGATTTCCTGTGGGACCTGAACAGATTTCAGACCAGTGACTCATCAATAGGATGGCGGTCATGTACCTGTTGTGAAACCCAGTGCTTTAGGTTTATTTTTATCTTGCTTCTGGAATCCTGTTTTTTTTTTTTTTCCATTGTTAATACCCAAAGCACTAGATAAGATTACTTTAGAGATGCAATAAAATCTATTTTGGCCTTTTCCTTTGGTTATGCATTCTATGTCCAAGAAACCGCATTCCCTATCACTCTTCCTTTCTAGACAAGTGGTCTTTAGTACAGCATAGAGTAGCTGCTGTTTCTTTGCACATTAGTCCCTTGTAGAAATGTGTGAGCAATTAATACCTACTGAGCCTTGCACTAGACACTTGAAAGCTTCTCCCATAGTCTTCAGAGCAATCTTCTGAAGAAGGTACTGTTATCTTATTTTGTGGATGGGACTCATAGTGGTGACATAACCTGGCCAAAGTCACGAGCCTAGATGTGAGGTGCTCTTTGGATGATATTTTCTAGTAGCCCCTTCTGTCAGCATGGGGACCTGTTGCAAGACATCATGATCAGCAGGAGCAGCTGGGGAGCACAGACCCAACGCCATGTCATTTTTTCTTCTTCTCAAGTTAGATTTCTTGCAAGCTGAGATCCATGGCTGTCTTGTGTCTTCTCACAAATGCTGCCATGATTTCCATTTCTATTTCTGCACTTCTATTAAAGCACATCTTTCCTTAGTGACAGACTTGATATAAATAAGTACCTTCATCACGTACCACATTGCTCCCTCATGCCTTTTAGTGTTTTCTTTCTGAAGCAAAGCAGTTTTCATTCAGAAGTAAGCAAGGTGACTGGTATGATTTGAATATTTATGTTTGTCCCAAATTCTTACTGATATCTAACACCCTCCCCTCGTGCCAGATTATTAAGAAACAGAACATTTAGGTGGAGATTAGGTCATGAGGACTGTATTCTCATGAAGGAATTTAGTGTTTCTATAAATAGGTGTCAGAGAGCAACCAGGGCTTTTCCTTCTACTGTGCCATTGGAAGACACAGCATTTGACCTTCAGGGGACGCAGTAATGAGGCACCACCTTGAAAGTACAGAGGAAACCCTTACTTCTACTGATACTTATAACTTAATCTTGAACTTTCCTGCATAGAGACATGTCAGGAATAAACTGTTAATAACTTCTTCCTCAGACTGTGGTACTGAGGAATGATGTAAGATAGTGACCATATGACTATTGCTTGGATTCTGTCCCATGGAAATGGATCACATTCATCTGTGTGAAAGGCCTTTCTAAGGTCCTGAATACTGATAACTCAATGCCACTTTCATCTCCAGTTCCTTTAAAATATATGTCTTACATTTTTCAATATACTGTTGTGTAGTTTTGACATAAATAAAATTTGTAAAAATTCTTAAGGATTTCCAGTGTGAATGATTTAACCTACACATCCCTGCCAAAATGTGATATTCATAGGGACCTTTCCTATACTTTCTTCTTAAGCAAAGGGAAGATTTGCTGTTTCTAAATGCTGCTATTTTTCTCACAGAAAAGCCAAGGCTACAGAGGCATTTTTCCTTTAGTTCCCTGCCTGCCTTATTTTGACTGGTTGTGGCATTTATTGGGCCATGATCAATCTGCTGAAAGACAGCAAATCAGGAATGGCAGGTGGAAGGAGGAAAGCATGAATATTAATTAGATGAGATTAAAAACAGAAGCCTTTTAATTATATTAAAATGCACAGGCCTGCAGGCAGTAAGATAGTTCCTGTTATAAATCTGTCAACAGGCCATTACCTCAACCATGTCAATGTGTTTTAATGAATGAATATATACATTTCAAGAGGAGGGGGAGAAACACTTTTGTATCTATAAATATTAAAAAGAAAATTATCAATGTGGGGAGATATCTGTGACAGCTCTTCTCAGGCTGGAGGTGTTTGGGGAAGGCTGCACTGTCTCATCTGAAGCTGTGAAACTAAGGCCTATGGCTAATGTGAGGACTGATTCAATTACAAACAGATGACTGAGCCAGGGAGAGCGAAGGGCTCCCCACCTCTGCAGGTCAGGGAGTGAAGCATTTAAGGAACTTGCATTGACTTTTCAGGTCACTTCCTAGTCATTCACCACAGGAAACACGGAAGTCAGGTGCCTTTTTTTGGTACTTGTTAACATAAAGAAAACATTTAAAGGTTGAAGGGTGACTGGCCTCCATGGTGGATGGAGCCATAAACTGAGAATAGCTTAAAATTCCAGGGCAATAAAGAACTGAAATTTAAGAAAACGGATCCTCAGTAGGTCTAGAGTCACCTTGAAAAGACCCAAGGAAAAGGATGTCAGGAAGAACAGGAAAAGTGCATGAGAAGAAAGGTTGGTCAAGGATTGTAAGGCTCAAAAAACAAGAGAGAACTTTTTGATCTACTAGTATAACCAGTCTCTTTTTAAATGACCACAACTGAGGTTTATGTGAGAGGTTTGGTAGGGAAAATTTGTTTTCTTGTTTTCCACATTCCTATCTACTTCTCTACATCCCTATGTACCTATTTACCTACCTAGGTAATACTTCTCTTTATAAAATGTTTGAGATTGCGCACAGATCTTCAGACTCACAGCCTGGAGTATTTTTTAAGACTTTCAGCTATATTTATAACTTTAAATAAAATGCATTTGAGGAAATTATGAGTACCACATTCCATGTACACCTTACATAATTATCACAGTACCTATGTGTTAGGTCAAAAATAGTTCAACTCTTCTACATAATTCTATGAGAGGCAAGATCTGCACTATTGGTGGTGGGACAGGATATTAAGTCAGCTTTTAGTGCTATGGTCATCCACTAGGTAAATAATTATTGAATCTTTGATATAATTCAGCTACATAAAGACCTGTAAATATAATATCATGTATGCACCTTGTACAATACCAAAACGTTATGAAAACAGTTTGCAATGTATTATTTCATCGAATCTGTATGGTTATGGTGTTTTGAAACTATCTGATTGACATTTGTATTTCAATAAAATAAAAATAAATGGAAAAAAAAATATACAGGTTGAGCCTTCCCCCAAAAAAAAAAAAAAAAAATAGTTCAACTCAAAGGCAGAGAATCAATAAGATCCTTTGAGATCAATTGGAATGTTGAAAACAAGATTTTGGTACCTCTGTAGAATTCTTTTGCTCTTGGAAAGCTGTAAAGTTTCAAAAGAAAGAGAAAAAAGAAGACTCACCTGAACACACTATCTTTGATGTTGGAAAATTTGAAAAGGCAGACAAACAGAAAATAGTCCTTGTAAGTACATGTGATAATTGATCTTGATCGTCAACTTGATTGGAAGCATCTAGGAAATTAGCTAAACATTCTTCAAGAAATGTCCATGAGGCTGTTGCAAGCGATGATCAGTATGCAGGGCAGCAAATGGATGGGTGATAGTCATCCCAAATGTGGGCAGAACCATTGTATCAGGTGGAGGCCCAAACAGAAGGGGAAGCAGGTCTCCTGACACAGGCTCTCTTTCCTTCTATTTTTTTTTTCTGGCTGCCATGAGCTGAGCAGCTTTCCTCTGCTTTGCCCTCCTCCCAAGATTGGAAATGGAGGAGCCAGTCAACCATAGACTGAAGCCTCTGAAACTGTGAACAAAAATAAATACTTCTTCCTTTATTTTTATGCAGATAAAGGACAATTATTTGCATTTTAAATTCATTGAGTGTCCTTGTGATTTTGAAAAACTTTATGTGGATTTTTCAAGGCTGTACCCAGCAACTGTCTGCAACTGGACACATCTCTATATATAGAGCTACTGGTGTGTGAAAGTGTATAGGTAAAGGGTTGCTCAGGGAAAGGTATACATTGGTTCCATCAGTGAATGAGACCACATTTCTAGGTGGATATGGATTTACAAACATTTGCTTTTGGCTCATCGAATTAAACAGATGGTACATAACTTAGAAGAGGATAATGGTTACTAGAAAAAGTATTCATAACATATACCTTAAAAATAGGTAAGAAGGCACTGCTGCTATATCACAATGATATAAATATTCACTTAAATTTTTCTAGAGAGCAGAGATAAGGAAGCTTTTATTATTTATTTATTTAGGATACAGGGTCTCACTATGCAGTTCAGACTTGTAGTAATTCTCCTGTTGCAGCCTCCCTTGATGCTGGGATTACAGCCATGCACCACCATGTCCAGTTCTGAAGCCAGCTTGGCATGGGGTACTGCTGATTAAACTCAGCACTTTGGACTTTCCAGGAAGGTGCTGATGTTTCTGAGATATTTTCCCAGCTCCCATGAAAGTTTTAATCAATTTTGAGATACCTTTAATGCCATGACTATGAGACAGATAAATATAACATATTTGGTAACAAAGAGAATAAAGAAGATACTACAAATTCACATAGCAGATGTTCAATACTCATGCAATTTGAATCCATACTTTCTATGTACCAAACATAGATTTAGAATCTAATAGTGCAAAGGAGCACAAGGCACAATTATATAATTTTTAAGTTTTGTCTTCTTGAGTGACACATACATAGGTAACTTCCAAATCATGGCCTAAGTGCAATAGTGGGAATGTGAACAGGAAGCATTGAGCTTAGAAGAGTAACTCTGTTTTCAGCTGTGGTATCTGAGAGATTACTGGATAAGGTGTACTGGACAGGCAAAGAGAAGGGGACAGGGAGAGGGAGGGAGTTAGGAAAGTGACAGAACAAGATCTTTAATCTAAAGAACAATAGCAAAAGCACATAGAATGGAATAGGATGTGCTTTTCTTGTTGTATACAATTTTTCTTCTTAGAAGAAAACTTGTTTTCCTTTCTTACCTCTAGTTGAATGTCCAGTCTTATTTGAATTATAAACTTGCTTCTCTATGAGATGATGATAGGAAAAACTAATAAAACAGAACATTTATCAACCTATCACGCACTGTCTTGAGTTTCTCTGTTTTCCTACCTAGTTTTTTGGTAGATTTGGCTGCTGCTGGTTCTCAGGAAGAAGAAACAACATGATGCCCATCAACTGTCTCAACAATGAATTGCAAGTAATATAAGGTAAGATATGGTGATTTATTATAAATGACACTTGCTGATGGTATCTTTTCCTCTTTAATATCCATAATTACATAGCCAAGCTGACAGTCAATAGTTAGCTGGGTGTTACAATAAGAGGAAACTTTTTCAGTGTCCTTTTGGCTTTTCTCCTTCACTGTATTTCTTCTATGAGTTAATAAAAGAAAACCATGGCTGTAATTTATCTCTTGTTCAACTTGATTAATCAGTGACTGTCCTTAGATAAAGTCTGATCAATTGGCCAAGGTTAAGATTCTGCTTGGTTTGAGGGGGGACAGGAAGTTATATTTCTTGAAGCTTTAACAACTTTTGCATGACCAGACCCTAGAGACAAGATGACCATTAGAAATGTCATGTTCTTCTTGTTTATAATTATCCTACTCTCATTTCTTATCTTCCACACTTTTGGCCTCTTGCTGTGTTGGATAAACACAGGGCTTGTTCAGTTCTGCACCATGCTGGAGTTTTGTGTTAGGAGAAATATTTACATGTCTTACTGTCTCAAAACTTGAAGAAAACATTGAAGTTTTCCAAATTTAGATAAATTTGAAAGCCTGACTTACTGACTCCCTTCTGGAGTACATTTAAATAGTAAAACTACACTTTCAAAAAGTAGTGATGTTAAGCTAGAGCTAGATTTGGGAAATGTACAAAGATATAGGACTATCGTGGACATTCTGAAGATATTATCATCTCCAGAGTAATGTTGTATAAGTTCTAGAGATACTTTATAGCCTTTTCTCAAAGATGGCACATGCATATCTCTCTGATTAAGGTGAACTCATGCTTCAAAAAGACATATAACTATTCTGGTCAAAGAGAAAATGTGTGGGGCCAGGGATGTATCTCAGAAGCATGCATCTGCCTGAAAAGAGAAAGCTCCTGAGTTAGATTTCCAAAACACACACACACACACACACACACACACACACACACACACACACCCCAAATGTGAAGAAAAATCAAGGGATTTGGAGAAGGTAACAGCTTGGCAGGAGAAGATTGATTCAGTAATTAGGTATTGCAACCAGATTCTTCTGGACTTGTTTGTAAGGTTTGAGTCATTATAATGAGTCAATACCAAAGTGTTTGTGTGTGTATGTGTGTGTGAAATGGAGACACAGAGAGGTAGTTTAATGAATGAATTTATTTTTATTTTTTAATGTATCTTGTATAGGGTCTCACTACACAGTTCAGATTTGTAGTGATCTGCTTGTTTCAACCTCACCAGCACTGGGATTATAGGCATGCACCATCATACCTGGTCTTGGTGGCTGGTTTGGCATGGCTTATGATACCAGGGATCAAACTAGGGTCCTTTTGTTTGCCTGTGTAGGCACTTAAACTGCTGAGCTATCTCCCTGGCCTGACATGATAAATTTAAATGATGCTTTCTTTCTCCTTTCTTATCTTTTTTTTTTTTTTTTTTTTTTTTTTTTTTTTTTT
>PVKA01020379.1:0-15368 GCA_004027165.1 Ctenomys sociabilis | reverse complement strand
GTCCATGGTCATTTGGCTCCATTACTTGTAGGCCTACAGTAAGGCACATATATCCTGGAAGGTAATCCTGATGGAAGAAATCTTCCCACCTCAGCAGCTAGGAAACAGAGTGAGTGAAAAATGAAGGGGCTAAGGGTCATATGCAGTCCCTAAGGTCATATCAATAACACCTGCTTCCTTTATCTAGGTCTCACATCCTATAGTCCATTTGCATATGAACTCATCAAAGATTAATACGTTGGTAAGGTTAGTGTTCTCATGACCTGACCATCTCTCAACAGCCTGTCAGCTGGGCTTTGTAGGACATTATAGATGTAAACAAAAGAATATTTCCTCCTTTCCTTCTTTTTGGAATTTTCCTTGGAACACAGTCACTGTGATCCAAGGAAGCCCTAGAAACCACATGGTAATACGTAGTGAAATAAACAAAATCTGAAGTCAGCAGCCCTACATGCTGGTCCTGTAGTATAAGCTATCTGTTGTGATAAAGGCTATATTTAATCTTTCAGTCACTCTTTTTAAAATTAAGTTTATTAATTTTATTGAGAAACAAATAACAATGAGATAGTTTCAAAACTGATTAGTAGGACTATTTCAATAACTAATACATTGCAAATTGTTGTCTTCAGAGTGGTTATTCATAGTACAAGATACAGTTTATTGATACATATTAGATACATATAATAATCATATTCATCATAGAAAATCATCATCCATACGTGAAGAATTTTGACTCCCTTTTTTCCAATCACCTCTCTTCCTTAAACCCATCTTCCCCTCCCTATTTACAAATATTTGTTTCCATTTTATTCTTTCTTAGGCCCTACAGAGAATGGCAAAAAAACAAAACAAAATAAAAAAAAGTAAAACACTGCACTAAAAGCTTTTTAAATTTAATAACCAAACTTAGTAGTAAAGCTGTATACAAAACCAACACCCCAAAATCAGTAGTATTCTTGTTTTTTAAAAATCATTCTTGTATACAGACAACAAACTCACTAAGAGAGACAAATTAAGGAAACCATAGCTTTTACAATAGCATCCAAAAGTTAAAAACTTAGGAATCAATCTATCAAAGGAAGTTAAAGATCTGTGCTGAAAATTATAGTACTCTGAAAAAGGACATCAAAGAGGGTATCAGAAAATGGAAAGATATCTCTTGTTCATGGATATGAAGAACCAATATAGAAAAAATGGCCACACTCCCCAAATTGTTGTATAAATTTAATGCAGTTCCAATCAAAATATTATTAGCATACCTCACAGAACTAGAGAAAATATTTCTTTTAGAACCAGAAGAGACCTAGAGTAGCAGAAACAATTTTTAGCAACAATGTCAAGGCAGGGGTCACTAAAATTCCTGACCTGAAATTATACTACAGAGCTACTATGATAAAAACAAAGTGATGCTGCAAAAAAAATCCACACAAAATACCAGAAAGACAGGGCTGGGGAGATGGCTCAGTAGAATAAGTGCTTCCCTGGAAAGCACAAGGGCCTGAGATCAATCCCTGGTTCTGCATTGAAAAACAAAAACAAAAACAAAAACAAAAAAATAACCAAAAAAAAAAAAAACCCAGAAAAACAAAACAGATTTGAGGATCAGTGAAACAAATCAGAAGAAGCATAAAAAACTCTAAACACACTCAGCTAACTTATCTTTGACAAATGAGCCAAACCTGTTCAGTGGAAGAAGGACAGCCTCTTTGATAAATGGTGCTAGAAAAGCTGGTTTTCACATGCCAAAGACTTCCCCTTCTTGTACCCCAATTAATACCAATGAAATAGAAGCAAAGCTCATTCTACCTTTTCTTAAAACAAAGCACAAGTTTTTTTAAACTACCAAAGTGGATTGTTACATAGTAACAGAGTTGAAATATCTATCTAAGTATGTATGTATGTATGTATGTATGTATGTATGTATGTATGTATGTATGTATCTATCTATCTATCTATCTATCTATCTATCTATCTATCTATCTATCTATCTATCTATCTATCTATCTATCTATCTATTTTTTGAGACAGAGTCTTTTTATGTAGCCCAGGCTGGCTTTGAACATGTGGCAGTCCTTCTACCTCAGCCTCCCAAGTATAGGCATACATCATCATACCTGGTATGGATGCATCTATATAGAAAATCTCTATGTTTTGGAAAGAATAATTTAACTAGCATATGGCTTTGTTAAGGGGGAGGGGACAAGCACTGTAAAGCACTCCTGTGATAAAAGGAATCTGCTTGGTAGTGAGGAGGCACATTAACAGGGCAAGTTGGGAAGGAAAAAAAAAAGTAAGACTAGATACCTTATTCTGGAATAATTAGGAGATACCCTGGAGGCACTACAGGGGAGAGATTTATGGGGGCTGAGGTGGAAGTGATGGTGAGCTCTTGAGAAGTCATGACAATGAGTAGCTGTGAACCAAGTACCTATGTAAAGGTGGTGTTAGCTGAGTCTTCATTTCTTAAGATCTGCATATATTGGTTTAAACCTCCAATTTCATGTCCTGTGAAAAGCTTTCCCAGACAACTATGAATTTTTATTATGAGAATTAAGCATTCTCATTAGCTCTAGATCCAATCTCTTACTTTCTCCATTTATGGATGGTCTCACTATCACTTTTTGATATTTTTGCTTTACATAATAACAACCTCAAAACTATACTGATATCTTATTTTAATACCTTAAATTTCTACTCATGTAGATAATATTTGTGGTCAGCAGACTTTAGTAAAGAATTTTGAAGGGTAAGAAGAGGATTTAAGAAGAGGAACTGAGGCAAAAAGAACTTTAAATTGAAACTGAGACTACTGTAATTTTAAAAATGTCTTTGGTTTCTATGCCTCTCAGGAATTTTTGCAGGCAATAACCCTTCAACTACTGCCAGAGCCTCATTCTGTCATGGTTCCTCTAGCTTTTGGCAATCAATTAATCCATAAATCAATATTTTTCTCATTCTCTCCAAAGAACAACCATCTATGTATTATATACGATATCTTCCACTCCATCTTATGCACATTAATGGAGTATTTTACTCAGTAAAGCAGGTTCTCTACCAAGGATGGCCTCAACCTTTACTGATAGTTATATCACAGGCTCTACATTTCTGTCCTATTGGAATCACTTCAGTTGCATTTGAAGGCATGTAGAGAGTCCCTCTGTCCCTTTCTCTGGGTCTCTGTGTCTGTCTGTCTTTCTTACCATTGAGTAATAAGAATATAAAGTAAATCAGGATGATCTGCCTTATTATATGTCTGTTCCTTGCTCCTCCTTGAGAGTGCAGAGAATGCCCTACTATGCACTCATTAGGGCACTTCTGTCTTTCTATCACTTCTACCTTGCCTAGGTGAGGAGGGAAGGATTTCTGAAACTCCAAGCATCTACCCCTTATCAGTCTTCAACCCACAGACCTGGGAAGAGTCAAACTACAGCATCCTTGAGAGTTTTGGCAACCTTGGAGTGGATGGTCAGCCTCTGAGGCTCACACACAGTGACTCGTCTTCACATGAGGTGTTCTGTTTCATTGGGTGAAATCCACTAAGCAGTGCTTCTGCTGATGTATGGGGCATGCATGATTTCTTATTCTTCTGCTATGTGTAGGGGTACTATCTTCTCTGTGGGTAGAGTGGGTAGAGTCTCGGGCCTCATTTTCAAGAACACCTTATGCAAACCTCATAAAAATATTTTTGTTATTGGGGAGCTACTGACTAGGCTGATATCCCATGACAACATTTTGAAATCAGGAATAACTGCTGTTAGTCTTAATTGGTGGCATCCTTTTATCACTATCCTAACCCCAACTTCCTCCTCTGAACTTCATGGATGTCTCTTCTGTAGTATGGACATAAAGATTCTCTTAAAGAGAGATGGCCTCATTTGCTCTAATTTTTCATTATGCAGAAAATGGGGTCCATATGAGATCTCATAGAAAGCTATTATATTTCAACATTGAAAGCAAGACTCTGACAAACTTGAACCTCTCTCTTCAGCTCAAGCATTATTCATCATCAATTCAATTATACTTGTCCTGACAGGAAATTTCTGACAGAAATGATCGTCACTCAGAGCTTCTGAGAGTTAATTTGTCTCATAGGTAAGAGACGTTGAAGGATCTGTTTCATTTAGATATTCATTCATCCATTTCATGGTATAACTGTGAAGAACCCAAGAAAGTTAAATATGTATGAAGTGGAATCTCTTGTTAAAAGAGCTTACAATTCAGTGGAAGAAATAAATTAATCATACTTATCACTTGGCAAGGGTAAAGCCCTCTGGGAAAGGAGAACAAGTGCTAACTAAATCAGAGCTAGAAGGGTTACTTAAGGTATTGTTTTTGGGATCATATTTCCATTTTGGTACATTGGCAAGTTCTTTTCTCCCATGAAAATTCTTTGAAGCCATGGTCTGTAGTGTTCCTTCAGCCCTCATTCAGATTTTTGTCTGGTGTCCCCTCAGGCGACCCATCTTCCCTTGCCTGCTGGCTTTCATGCTCCACTTTGTCATCCATAGCCACTTCCTTGAAGACTTTTTAAGTAGATCATTTTTTAACCTCCAGCATGGTCCTTTTTTGTGTATTTTTTTCTTGCACTGTCTTTTGCTAATAACTTCTTAGATATTATCAGCCAAAACTATTGTCTATAAATATTAGGCAAATAGCAGGGATGAATGCTGTGGTAGCATAGGTCTCAGTCACCAGAGAATGCCCTCAGTTCCAGGTCGCAGTTTTGGCAGCACCTTCTTGGAAGTGCAGCACGTATAAGTTGGGATGCTAACATCTGGGGACAGTGGCCAAGTGCTGGGACTAGGGTGACATGCTTGCTCCTACTGGATGACACTTGGCCCATGAGAAGGGGAACAACATGACTAGTACACTTTAAGGGTTATTTTCTTGAAAACTTTTCAACAAATGAATGCTACAAGGGAGGGGGAGGTGATGTTAAAATAAAATACAAGAATAAGTTAAATGACTTAAAGAAATGAAACATATATATTAGGAGACATCCCTTACAGTTAAGGAATGACTATGTGACCAATTTTGGCCAATAAAATGTTTACAAAAGTAATTCCAGATTTGACTTCCAAGCTTAGTTTATTAAGAAGTTCCACTGCAATCCTTTGGGCCTTTTTCTCCTTTCTCTTCTGCAGGCTGACTGGCAATAGATGAAGTCCTACAAGATGGTAGGTTACATGGAGGAACAGCAGCTGTAAAGCAAGCTGGACTCTGAAGGATTATATATATCCTTGTTGGTCTTATAGGGAGAAAATATTTCACTGAATTAAGATACTAAAGTTTTAAGGTTATTTGCTCCAGCAGTGAGCCTCTTGTGACTAATAAATCTGTCCCAACATTTCCCCACAGCTTCCATTTTGGTACATTGGCAAGTTCTTTTCATGGGAGTGATATCCACTTTTGATCTGCGGTTCCAGAATAGTGAGGAAGGGAAGAGATCTTTCAAAGAGCTACTGGAAGTTCAATGTAGCATAGGCAAAATCACTGGAGTTGGAAGAAATGGGTTTACTTCTAACTCTGTGCCTGATTGTGTGACCTCAACGAATTGTTGATCTAAACTAAACTATTCTCATGCCAGAACGAGAATAATTTGAGAAGGTACTTGTGAAAGAATCTAACAATACTGTTCAATAATTTTTTAAATTTAAGGCTCTTTTGAAACATAAGTAGTGTTTAAGAAAAGTTGGACTAAGTATCAAAGAGGAACAGTTTGTAACTTCGAATGGCAAGTCCAGAAAGCCACAATGGCTATGATGAATTGAACTGCAGGGCAGGCCCTACAGGAAGTGCTTGACATGTATTGTCCCATTCAACACTGTGTCACTCACCTCTGGAGGTCTGCACTATTATCCCCATTTTGGTGATAAGGAAATTGTGACTAATCTAGATTGGGAATAGCTGAATAATTTTAGGCATTTTTTTCTTGTTTCAGGATAATGTTGAAAACGGAAATTCAGCGTTGTCTTGTTCCCACTGCAAGCCAAACATCCAGCACAGGGCCCACCATGGGGTGAATTTTCACTACATATTGTTTGATTAATCAATGAGTGGAGTGAAAGTGTGATTTGGCTCTTTGCATTTGCCTCCACACATTCTTTATCTCACCCACAGGTACAATCATAAAACGTGGATGTTTAGATTTCTGAACTACCTTTCTACAGTTTCATGATCTTTTTTTTTTAAAGAAAAAAAAAGAGAGAAGAAAAAGTAAAGGAAATAAATAGTTGCCAGACTTCAAAAGAAATTCCCTCCTGCAACAGTGTTTTGATTTAGAGGTGGAACTGGCTTTGAAAGATAGATGGGAGGGTAATGCAAGTCCACTGAGTGCTGATAGCTCCTCTCTGATCCCTAAAAGAGATACAGATGGGATCAGAGCCTCTGATTGGATGGATGAAGATGATATTGCTTTGGGCACTGATTGCCTTCACCCATCCAGGTTTGCCAAGGACTTACTTGTTTTTACAACTCAAAGTCCCACGTCTCAGAAACTTCATTAGTCTTGAATGAACATTTGGCCACTCTCCACCTCCATATCTGAAGTTATAATAAATGGTTGTTATGTGAGTCCTGGCATGGAGAGCACAGAGTCTTCCACTTTCATGAAGGCTGACGCACTAAGGATTTTGGTGTCTGAGATGAACTGAAAAACAGAGGCCCTTCCCAAAGTTTCTGGACTGTTAAAGGTAGATAGTCCTGATCCTTTCCCATCTCCAAACATCACACAACATATGTTTCTTGCTTTCTGATGAAGTATAAGAACCGGATTTAATCTGATTTGGAAAAAGAGACAATGCAACATTTCTTATACCGAAGGAGGTGAGCAAATCCTGATACAAAAATATAGTCCAAAGATCCTCTAAATAATGGTAGAACCATCATTTGCATATAATGCTTCAAGTGTTTTTCTTTCCTTTAGGAAGCATACTGACCTCAAACACTGAATGA
The DNA here is from genome assembly GCA_004027165.1 of Ctenomys sociabilis. Lineage (NCBI taxonomy): Eukaryota > Metazoa > Chordata > Mammalia > Rodentia > Ctenomyidae > Ctenomys > Ctenomys sociabilis. The sequence goes on along the minus strand of PVKA01020379.1, from coordinate 8,414 downwards.
AGAAAAAAGATTTTTTTTTTTAGTTAAGAGGACTGTTGAATGTACTTCTGTGTTTCATCTGATTGGTTTGATGTGCCTAGCATCAATTTCGTTTCTCCTAAGACTGCATTTCTCAGACTGACATTCAAGAATCTGGTAGATTTAGTCCTATCCTATCTTTTCAGTCTTAAAGTCTATGACATCTTCCAGGTAGTTGAGAAAAGCTGCTTTACACTTTCTACCTCTGTGTATTCCTCTCTACTTGGCTTTCACTTTGGAGTGACCTTTCCTTTAACCTTTCTTGTCCTGCCATCCTTCAAATCCTCACAAAGTCTTCCTTGACCTTTCCTTCCGATTTCCCACAGTGAAGTGTATTCTGCATTTTGTTATTGTCACAATAACTTGATTCTGTTTACTGGGTTCTAGTTTCCTTGTGGGCAGGAAACAGGCCATGCACTTTATTTTATAACCTCAAAGATAACTAAATACAATAATGTTCACAGAGTAGGCTCTTTGTAAATATTTATAAAAGGCTGTGGAGAGGATGGGCATGGTCTTTAGCTTTTTGTTAGGGTGTAACTTGAAATTGGAACAAAAGCTGATTTGGTGGAGTGCATTTGAGGAAAATCAGAACTTTTCATCCTAAGTGTCCCTGAAAATCTCAGAAGGAGTCAGACACTGATCTCTCTGACCTTAAGCCAAGTATCAGGACACATCTCCCTGTGGTTTGAAAACACACTTAGAGCTTTCCTTTCACCCTGCCATTAGCTGAAGAAGGCAGACATTGGGAGAATGCTCTGAATCAGATCTCTTGGCTTCTGAATTCACAGAGGTTCACATTTTGAAGTGCTGGGAATATCAGTTACATAAACTTATATGGCCTTTTCTTCTGTCCCGGGGTGAGAGGAGGGAGGATAAGGGAAGGGAAGGAATGGAAAGTGGTTCTGAGTCCAAGACAGTGGCTGTGTGAACGAACAAGCATTCAGTGGGAGGCCAGTACTGTCTTCCTTACCACACTTTTCTCTTCCAAATGTTCCCTGATATAAAGTTCCTCAAACCAAATGAAACACCTGGAGAAAAATCCAGTTTCGTGGCTAGCTCTACTGTGGACCCTCTGCAAGCACTGTGATCTATCACCAGGAATTTAAGGAAAAACAAAACAACAAAAAATGTCAGGATGGCTAATCTCCCTTTTCTCTTTTCTTCTATCTACTTCTCTTTTCTTTTTATTCATCAGTATATTTACTTCCATGTTGCTGCTGTCTCTTGAAGCCAAGGGTCTTTCTGTTTTGTTCTGTTCTAGTTTTCCCTGATTTTTGTTATCTATGCCATATTTCTTTAGAATATCTTTTCTGTAATCCCTTTTTTGATGCCAGAAGCAAATTCCAATAGGCTGGAGAAATTCTAAGACCTGATGCATTGGAGTTGGCTAAAGGCCTCAGTGTTACTTCGTTTAAATTCTAGAAAATTCTCCTCTTTTTGTAATTAAAACTTTTTTTCTTTTTGTGAGTGGGTCACAAAATAAGAAAGCTCAAAATTTGCCCACACTTAGGTGCTGGTGGTGAATTAGACCATAGGTCAGTAGACCTTGGGTTCTTGCTGCTATTTAACTTGGGAAGGCCAGGACTGTCAGTTAGAATTTCAAGTAAGAAAAGTAAAACTTTATTCTTTCCTCAAGTTTTGAATTTTGTCTCATGTTGGAAACTATAAAAATTTGCTTAAGACCTATCTAGATTTTTGAAATGCTGTAGAAAGCCATGATAATTCATATACGAGGACCAGGCCTATGAGGAACACAGTAAAATCCATGACAACTGAAGAAACATGAATAAATTAAGAAAAAAAGAACAACAGAAATTGATACCACACCCTCTGGAGATCCTTCATTGTACCTAGGCTGAAAATCAGGCATTGGTACTTAAAACTCCAGAGGAAGCAGGAGGAACAGCTCAATAGCAGGACTAGAGCATACTCAATATGCACTTGGGCCCTACATTTGATTCCTAGCACTCAAAACAAACAAACAAATAAACAAATAAACAAAGCACAAATGATCAACAACAACAAAGCCAGGAAAAATTCACCTGTAGTATGCATAGAGAACAGTTTTCAAAGGTGTTACAGCCCTGCTCCTTCTAAAGGCTTGTTGACAGTAAAGAAATGCTTATCTGCAAATTAATAAAAAATATTCTCATCTCTTTAAAAATAAACCCATCTAAGAGTCTTTTTTTCTCCCTTAAATTGTGTGATAGAAGAAGTCTGAGATTGAGGAACAGCGTCTTCCAGAAAATAGCTTTGTATCTTGGAAAAATCATTTAAAATCTCCAGAGGTTCATTTCTTTTATTTGTAAGTTGAATTGAGTTTTTAAAAATTCCATGATTCTATATTAGGGACTTATATTTTGTGGACTTCTGTCAGAGAGGAGAGTTGAATTGGTATGGTAAACAGGAGCCATAGGGCTGGAACAGGAACTGGAATTATAGGGCTAAGGAAGTTTATTTAGTTTTCTTCTTTTTCTCTTTTCTTTCATACATTTCTACTTGCTTCCAACTGGGAGAATCAATTCTATGACCACATGAAAATCTCATTAGGGCCAATATCTTAGTTTCATAAAAGACAACCAAAAGTTTAGTTCCATCTACTTGAGGCCTCCAGGCCAAACTAGAACTGAATGTCCTAATTTGTATTGAATTATTTGCCAAGAATTATGGAGCTCTTCCGATGTAAACAGGAATATTCACACCAACACATTCTTATTAGCAGTAAAGCGAGCCAGTTCCAACTTGGATTCTGTGTACATCCAGAAGCTCTGCGCTAATGTTGGTGTAAGTGAGCCTGGCTTGCTCCTATGGGAAGTTCAAGGTTCACCATCATTGGTTTTCAATGTATTGTATCAAAAGCTAAGGCTGCCAGACACATGACATCCTGAACAAGGATGGGATCTAAGAAAAGGCTCCATCTGGGTGGTAGGATTTTAAAAATGTTACATGCATGGCTATAAACATAGCCATAATCCTGGAGTTATCATCAGAGAGTCAAGTGATGTTTATTGAAGATCTTACCTAGACTTGGGATATAACATTGATGATGTTTCCTAAAGGGGCATTTGTGTGTTTCAAGTTTTCCCAGAGTCTATATTTTCAATTACTTTTATCAAGTAAACTGGCCACTGTGCTATGTTCATGAAGGAGAGTAACTGAGATGCTTTTTTTCTAGCATTTTGTGGGAGCTCCTCACAGGATGTACTAAGGTCTCTGATTAGCAATCCACTGACATCTGACTTCATTAGAGTATCTAGATGTCAGTATTTCCCTTCATAATAGTCTCCAAAATTTTCTTTCCCTCTGAAATTTGAATAGGACATGAACTTTTTAAAAAGATGCACATGTTTTAAATTGAGAGAGTATATGTTAATAACAGATGGAGTTCATTATAACACTAACACGTGGACCCTGACTGATGGCTGAGGCTGCCCTTACCACAGCTATAACTTGGGAACTAGGCTCCCTACGTAGATCCCGTGCAAAAACTGCCCGAAACTCAGGAACTGGCTTGACATTCTAGCAGTAGTGCTGAAGAAAGTCTGCCTCTCACTCCGAGGCTTTTCAGTCCATAAACCAGCAGCAATTTGGTTGTGGAAGACCCCAGCAGAAACAACAAGAGAAAACTGAAAACACATAAGCACATTTTGCTGGGTTTAATAGCCCTACTCCCCCTCCCTACCTCCGGTACCTTAGGCATAAATTGTTGATCTCTATTTAATTTTCTGAACTGCAAGAATTATGGGCCCAAAGTTCAGTGAATTGGAAGAGGCAAGCTTTTATGCCTCTGAGCCAGCTTCCCCATCAGCATTAAGTCTACAAATAAAAGCAATGTTTCTATTTATACTTCCTGGAGTTTGTGTATTAGGGAAGCCAAGTGCATCCTTCAGCTCTGCAAAGGTGACTGCATAGTGAAATCTGCACCCAGGTAATGTGATGGAGCCTCTAATCTGGGCCAGAGGAAACAACCAAAGCAGATGGACAAGAGATATTAAAAATAACACACGCCATTTCATTCGGAAAAGGGCACCTGCTCAAACAGTGTTTGTTTGATTCTCCTACTGACCATGGGTAACAAATGTACGCAAGGGGAAGTCTGACACACACATCCTTCCTGAGTCCTGGCCTCTAATCAAAGCAAGCCTGGAAAAGCAAGAAGCTTCCTATACAGGGTGATGGGTCAATGTGGCATCTTTTGCTCACTCTGGACCCAGTAGGACTGTGATTCTGGCTACCCCTAAGCAAGTTGGAGCCTCACACATTTACATTATGTCTTCTTAGGGCTCTCCCTATCTCTTCCTTAGGTCTATCTCTGCCTCTGTTTCTACCTTCACTTCTAATGTCCCACATCAACATGACCATTCAAGACTACATACATGTATTCTTCCAGTAAGATTCCCAATGAAAGTAGAAGCTTCTGTTCTCCTCTAGCATCCCCAACACTGAAGATGTTTATGCAAATTTGCTTATGGGAGCTGTGTGGAGGACTCAGAGCCAGGCTCACTGAAGCTGGAGAGCCTTCTGACACATTTCTCACTAACACCTAATTTCATCTCTTCTGTCTTAACTTGGTGCAACTGTGCTTGCTTCGTGTACAAAATTTTTCCTCTTTCTTCCAAAGCTTTGGTTCTCTACTCCTTTCTTCCTTTCCATTTCCTACAACAAATGCTCAATATGATGAAGGTGAACCTATGTCAGATACTCTTTTCAAGGGATGAATTTTGCATATTGTTGGGACCTATCTGGAAATACTATTTTGTTCTAAGGACGTAAGTCAAATGGTGAAGATTTTAGATCTCTTAGAATTATTTTGGAGAAAACTGGTACAGCTTAAAATATTGAAGAGATTCTGCTTTGACAAAAGGTTAGGGTGGGGACCAACATTACTTTAAACTGTTTTATCAAAGATATGTTTAGAGTAGGTTTAATACAGTATCACTGGACAAATACTGAAATAAGTGTTAATTTTCTTCAACCCGTTCGAAGAACTCGAAGTCCGGTTGAAATGGTTTGCTACTCAACGGTCATGCTGTCATACTTGTTTCTATGTGAATGAACAGCCACAAGGGAGAGAAAACTGCAACTCTCTGACAACACATGAGGAACAAAATGGAAACTTTTCTAAGCAGTTGCCATCTCAAACTTCCTTCTAAAGGACTTCTGCATTGGCCTTCAAACATGAATGAACCCATCACTCGAAGACTTTGTGAAAAGGCAAATTTTGATTCATGAAACTCCTGCGATTCTTCCATTCTTCTAAGAAGCCCCAGACGACGTTGATGGCATTGGTGCCCAAACCACTTTTTGAACAGAAATGATCTCAACCTTTGCTGTCAAATGCAGGATCAGGCTAGTTGTATGTATCTGGTGAGGGCCCCAAATGTGACTGCTCCCACAGAGATTTGTTGTAAGCATAAAATACACACCAGATTTTGCAGCCTTGATAAGTGGAAGGGAATGCAAAAGGCCTCCTAATCATTCAAAAATATTGATTTACATCTTCAGAAGTGATATTTTGGATACATTTGACTGTAGAAAACTTTAATATTGTATAAGAATACATATATTTCACCTGTTTTGTTTACTTTTAAAATCAAGTAACAACTGGAACATTTCCAATTGGGCATGAGGCTTGTCCCATGTTCCTCTTGGATGGCTTGATAACATGGCAGCGGCAGAGGAGAGGGGAGTTGCTTCTGCCGGAATTCTGCTCTCTGGAGCCCCCTTGCATTTCAGCCCTGCTGCCACAGGTTTGGACCCCTGTTGGCTCCCTGTCTATTTCCCGGGCTCCTAAGTTAGAATCTAGGCAGACTGTGATCTGCATGTTCTCTGGGCCCAGCCTACTCGCTTCTATTCCAGTCCTGACCTCTCACCACCTCATCTAGATAGTGGATCAAGTCTTCCCAGAGTGGAAGAACCATTCCGGCTGCTTAGAACAGGAAGAAACATGCTGTAAGAATTAAGTTGGGTTTACATAAGAAAGGAGATAGATGATGAACAGAGATGAAGGTATATGGTGACAAGCGGGTAGAATAGGCTTGCAATTAAAATTATTTTACTTAGGATTTTTAACTGCAAAAGAGCCTATTTTTGCATGAGCAAAATGTGTATGAGAGATATGTGTCTGAGAAAAGGTACTTACTTGTAATAGTTTGTCCCTGGCAGTGGCAAGATCTTTCAAGTTCAGAGGTCTTTTATCATGGGTTACCGTACTCAACTGAGTTATTGATGGAGACTACAGAAATGACTCAATTATAAACACAGGTGGAGTGTGGAATGGAGATGAAGGAAGACAATGGGGTTTACCAAATAGACTGAATGAAAATGATGTGCTCTGGGAATACCGTTCTAATTATAGTTACATCTTTTGCAAATCACTAATGTCTTGATTGCTTGGATACAAGAAGATACTAAGGGCTCTTTATCGTGTTACCCATGCTCTGGTTTCTATTGAGAATCAGAAAATTCAGAGAGACTCTTGGTGGCTGCAGTGAACAAACCAAGTAGACAGGAATGGAACAGCTAGCTGCAAAGTGGAGTAGCATTTGGAGAAGGAGGTGAAAAAGAAATGCAAGGTAAAATATGAGAGAAAGCATCTGAAATGGAAGGAACATGCTCTCTTCCATTTCCTCTGATGTTGCCGGCTGGAAGGAACACGGGAAAGCTAAAGTTCAAGGAGCCAAACTGGACAGCGAGGCAGGCAGAAGTATGCACTGAGATGATAAAGCAAGAGCAGGGAAGGAAACCATGTCTGCTCTTGATAGAAAGACTGTACCTTGGGAAGACTACACATACTCAATTTTTGCTGACCTCTGGATTTCCTACGAGCTAAACTAGAAGTTCTCTACCTGGCTTCATCTATCACTTTTCTGAGCTTTGTTCTCTATCTCAGTTAAACATTCCATGATAATAGAGACAGAACATGCGAAGAACATCTTGCCCTATAAGCACAAAAGAAATGTAAAGCTGGTGCTGAGTTTTTGACTTGTGCACTCTTTTGATAGGGAGACTGAGACTGCAGAGGAGTACCAGGTCTGAGAGAGAGACATCTTCTCCAGCTGTCACGAAAATGGAATCAGACAGACTTGGGCCTCAACCCTGGCTATGCCGCTTGTCTGCTCTGTGGTCTTTTCAGAGTTTATATTATTTCTTTGATTTTCTTGCATGTACACTGTTGATAAGACTACATGATGTCCTTTAGATTTTGAGACCTAAATATGGTACTGACAAATAGTACTTGGCATAGTGCATGATGTAGAGTACATGCTGCCTGTTAATATTTGAAAGGCCAGGCAGGAAACCCTGAGGACATATTCCATCTCCTACTCTGGATCTTGATGGTGTCTTGGCAGGTGCTTTCTTAGGACCTCATACTGAAAGGTCCCCATGAGAACACATAAAGCTAGACTCTTAGCTGATGGAAGATGGAATTTTCGCTAATTAAACTAATTAACAGTCCATTCTAACAGCCTGTGAAGTTATACTGTCAGGGTGTTTCTACTCACTAGAAAAATAATAAAATCATTAGCAACAACCTGTCAAGAAAAATGAGGCAAAAAGTTCTGAAGAGGCAGCCACCTGCTCATTTTGTCTTACATTTTCCTGGAAAAATAACAGGTTGTGAGGATGTTTTGCTTTGGACAGCTAGGTAAGGTCTGGGTGAGCTGTTCTGTACTTTTCTTATAAGTAATGATTATAATAAAGCCAATGACAGCATTAATAGTAATGGCACATTCAGTTTCTATCAGTACAGTGATGCTATACAACAATCCTGAAATTTCAGTGGCACATGACAAAATATTTTCATCAGCTCGTGAGGATTTTGGGGTTAGTTGGGCAGATGTGGCTGTGTTGGCTAGACGAGTTCATGTTTCTGAGGTCAGCAGCAGGTTGATTGAGCAGCTCTGCTGATGTGGGTTAGATTTTCTTAATTCTCTGAAGTTAGCTCTGGAACGGTCTCACCCAGGGTGAATGGGATTGCTCATCTCTGTTTACTGACTTTGTCCTCCACTAGTTTCATAAGACTAGGGCACAGAAGCAAGAACAAGGATACCCAATCCCATAAAATCTTTTCAAATTAGTGAAGCACAAGTGGGATTAGATCTCTAAATTCTATACTGGCACCAAATTAAGCTCTTTTTGTTTATTATTTCATCTAACCTGCACACAGTTCTGTATCAGAACTACAACTACAATCTTGATTTTGTGGATAAAGGCTGAATCAGTCAGCTTTCTTTTCACTGGAATAAAATACCTGAGCATACACAATCTGATGGAGGAGAGGTTTATTTGGTCATGATTTTAGAGGGCTTGGTTCCAAGGCAGAAAATTGCGTGGTAAAAGAACATGGCAGGGGAAAATGGTCCAGCCCATGGCAACCAGAAAGCAGAGAG
>PVKA01020378.1:0-40451 GCA_004027165.1 Ctenomys sociabilis | reverse complement strand
AGGAAGTCTCTTTAAGAAAACAGTTTAAACAGTTTGTTAAAAGTTTTCCGTTTTTCATTTCTGTAACAGTTGCTATCTGGCTATCCTTTTTATAATGCAAAGTGAGAACTTTCCCTACCTTGTTTAATAAATGTTGTCCAGAGCCCATTGCCAAGAATGTGTTGTCTGAAATGCCTGTTTAGTTTTTAAAGATGGAACTCCACCTTTTTCTTGGTTTTAAGTATGTATGGAATGTTATGATAAGACATAGCAGTAGTGGTGGTCAGACATGGAGATGGTAGGGAGACAAATATACATGTGAAATAAACTCAGTATTTTAATAAAGTAAAAAAAATAAATAAATAAAATATAAGGAAAGCCTACACATGAAATGAAGAATGGAATAAAGACAATAAGGTGTGGATTCACGGGTGACAGTGCATGCCCCAGATCCCAGCCACTCTGGAGATTGAGGCAGGGCTACTGTAAATTGCAGATCATCCTAGGAACTAAGGGAGAACATGTCTCAAAATTTTTGCAGAACCTGATAAAAGGTTGGGGACCTAATGGAAATAGCTATCCATGCCTGTAGTACCTTCACTCAGGTGGGTGAGGTAGGAGATTTGAGTTTGCGGCCAGCTTAGCCAGATCCTGTCTCAAAACTTGAAACTTAAAAGGGCTACTGATGGAGTTGAGCACTGTCAATGTTTCATGCACAGTATGCAACTTTCACCGCAAAAAGACAAAAAGAATGCCTTCCCCCGTCTCTGTCTCTGTCTCTTTCTTTCTCTCCCTCCCTTGCTCCCTCCTTCTCTCTCTCTCCCTCTCTCTCTGTCTTTCTCTCTCTTCCTCTCTCTCTTATTAGCATCTCACCATCATTTCTGTGTGTGAAAAGGAAGATCATGGTAATAATAGAAATAAGAACAGCAAAACTGCTCTTCATTAGTATTTATATTCTCTTTCTGCTTTTTTGAGAAGTCAAAAGAAAGTAAATGCAATCAAAACCTCAGGCAACCTTATCGCATGTATAGCAACCAACAGATAGGGACAGTCGCTCTTCTGAGGTGTCTCATAGGCCACAGTGAAGAGTGTGGACTGGGCAGCACGCTTATCATTATAGTTAGGATGCTTCCCTCCGGTGATCCTGCAGTGGGTCAGCTGACAGGATTTACACTCTGGTGGCAATTTTTCTGACCATGCTTGCAGATGATGTTGGGGAAGGTGCGGGAATTGCTCACACTTTGGAGAGTCCTGCAGAAAGGTGTTTAGAGGTTTACAGTGCTGGGTGTAATGGCTGACATCACTCATGGCTCTGTTGCACTGGAGAGGACTTGGTATATGTGCTGGGTCTCAAACCAGTGAGACTTGGTGAGCCTCTCAGACAAAGCCCACAGTGCACACAGTAACCCACACAGCCCCGCTGCAAGAGGACAGAGTCCCACATCTCGCCCCATCTTTTCTAGGAAGTGAGAAAACCATGGTCATATTAGAAGCAATAACAGAAAAATCATTAACCACTACTATTTGTATTCTTATTTTTCCTTTTGAGATTTTATACCTTCTGTGAAAGCCTCATTCACATAGTCTCACAATTCCAGGGGGAGACGGTGGGGTGAGCAGCCCTCTCCTGTGACCAGCATATACCATTCCGCCTCTGATCTGTGCCCCTGCATTCAGCAACCCTCATATCGCAAGCCTGGTTTTTATCTCTTCCCTCCTGAGAGTCTCACCTCATCTTTGACCACCTCCTCCTAGCCATCTCCATTGCCCTGCACATCCCAGCCCACAGTTTTCCCCCTCTTACTGGGTATCAGTGTTGGGTTCCTGCTGAGCTCTGAAGGTCAGAGGATTCTTTCTGCTTATATTCTCCCCAGCCCACCAGCACAGCTGTGCCAGGCAGGGAAAAGAAAGTTCTGAGCCCCACGAAAGAAAATCTGCCACGTTATAGATGGAAACTTCTTCTGCAGGGAAGATGAGACTCTGGACTTTTAACCTCTTGAAATTCATAAGATTATCATTATAGAGGAAGCACTCACCTTTATGAAACAATATGATGCCAAACAGCTTTAAGGAACTGCCAACTTCCTGATAAAGCTTTAGTGCTTCCTTCTTGAGGCCCAGATTCAGTCTTCTGAGGCTCTCTGATTTCAGTCCCTCTCTTTCTTTTCCCCCTTTGGTTTGTTGAAACAGGACCACCCTGTCTAGTTCAGGCTGAACATGCACTGTGCAGCCCAGGCTTCCTCAGACTGGCGGGGCCCTCCTGTGTCCACCTCCCTCTTTTGGAATTTCAGGCATGGCCACCACACCAGCTGGGATCTCAGTCCCTGAGGAAAAACTGTGAATGTGGCATAACCGCTGCTACACACTTGGAAGTGGTGTGAGTCCAACAATACACGTGAATGGACGATTCATTTATGAATGTGTTTACTGGGCCAGATCTTGTGCTGCTCAGACCAAGGAGCTCGTGTTCCAGTGAAGGACAGAGTCAGGTAAGCAGACAGGCATGTTACACACAGAGAGATACAAAGAGACAGCACTCACAGGGAATGGAGGACGCAGCTGTGGGGAGACTGAGGAGGACAAGGATTATGGGACACCACACTCGAACTGAAGTCCGAGGAAGGACTTCAGGCATAGGTGAAGGGACGAGAAGGCCGAAAAAAGAGGAAACTTTGTGTGAAGAGACCAATGAGCATGGAGGAGAAAGGCAAGTCTGGGAAGAGGCCTTTAGACCTCTTCTTTCCTTTCCACTCCTGCTGAAGCACTTTTCTCCCAAACCTATTTTTTTCCTACTCTGTTCCACAAAGCTCTCCGCATGCACTCCACCTCAGCCTCGTCTTTGCAGTCCACTGTGCTTCCAGGTCAGTCTTCCTCGAGCACAGTTATAAGCTCACCCTCTTCTCCAGTGCCTTTATTGGTTGCAGAAATCTATAAGGGAAAAAATGATGTCTGCTTGCGGTTACCTGCTCTGAGATTACTTACAAGATGCAAATTCAATATATAAAACACTTGTTTTCATTTGTCTTGTTTTTTGTTTGTTTCTTTGTTTTTTCTCATTACATTTATTGAAAATCAATAATTAAATAGCATATTAAAAATTGTAGACAAATATTGAAATGTGAAAGAAACAAGATGTCGACAGTGAATTTTAGAGGAATATTTGTGAAATAAGTACATAGCAAGAGATTAATAGATCGCACATTGTAAATAAATTATTTACAAACTTAAATGAATATAACAATAAAAATTGTCCAAAAATATAGAAGAAAGAATTTGCAGGTCAGTTATATAATAGGTCACTCTGCCAAAATCAAGAAACTTATATTCATATAATTAGAGTTCTCAAAGTAGAAAGGAATGGGCAATAAATATAAAAGATTTGAAATTTCTTGGTATGGCCAAATAAAGTACCTACAAGCAGGCACAGGGGCCAAGGGTTCAATCCCCAGGCCTTCCATGCCAGCCCCACCTGTGATCCCAGCTCTTGGGAGACTGTAAACAGGCAGATCACTGAGTCCAATCTAGTAGTGAGATCCTGAACACCCTGTAGACCCTTCCCTAAAATACAAATACAAATGACAATAATAATAATAATAAAATGATTATTTTAAATTTCTGAATTTAGTTGGAATTATAGCACCACATTTCCAAGAAAAATGACACTTTTGCACAAGAAATATAAATAAAATCATACCAAGATACACAAAAATGAAATTGTCCAAAACTAATTGTTAAGAAAAAAACATTAGGGCGTATACATAAAAGAGTATTAGCCATAGAAGAACAAAATTAAATAGTATCTTATTCCACATTAGAAAAAAAAGCAAGTGTGTAAGATTCAAAAGACTGAATGAAAAAATAGATCGGTCCTTATTCAACTTTATGCTTAGCAAATATTCCTTTGAAAACTAAAAGTAAAATATTTTCCATTTATACAAACAAAATATTCTGATATCTCCAAATGTAGAAAATAACACAGAACACAATCCAGAAGGCGAAAGAAGTTACTGTATGGTCCTGGATAAAGAATAAAGAGCTCTCAAAGTGGTAGTTATGCAGGATTATGCAAAATTTATTAGATGAGGGGGGTTTTAGGTTAGCTCAGTTGTTTAAGCACATGTTGGTGCAAACCCAGTCAGGCGCAGGGGACTCGATCCCCAGTTCCCCATGCCTTAGGACACCATCCCCTAAAGCAGCCTGAGTCAGCCAAAAAATTATATATATGATGAATCTATTTGAAAGGTCATTGAAGATTTCTACAAAACTATCAATTTTCTCATGCAGAGTTATATGCATATTTTTTCATGTGTGTGTGTATATGTGTGTGTGTGTGTGTGTGTAAAAGACAAGGAAGAAATAATATAAAGTCAATAGAAAATGGAAATATACTTTTTAAAGCTTCCTGTACTAGGAGAAAATATCATACCATGTTTTATAAGTAGATTGTAAATCAAAGACATAGTATAAACCTTAAAACAAACATTAATAGCCAGGGAGATGGCTCAGTAGAATAAGAGCTTCCCTGGTAAGCACAAAGGCCTGCGTTTAATTCCTATTTCTGAATATGGTTTAATCTCAATTATTTTTTTGACCAAAAAATAACTGAGATTACACCATATTCAGAAATTTAATGAAATATTAATAAAAAATTAAATAATTAAAAACAATTCAACGAAGAAAAAGTTTTCATGATAGTAAATAATTATTAAGCATAAAACATCACAAAAATACTAGAATTGTAAACATATGAACAGCACTTCTAACAGTCTGGAGGTAGGATATCTCACAAAGTTCTAGTATGTGGTAGACATGGACACTGTCGATCATGCTTACTGGTGGCCAGGTGTCACTTGTGGGACAGAGATACTGCTATTTCTTTGATAATTTACTCTGTAGACCCAGATAGAATCATGCCCTATAGGGTTCAGGAGAAGTCCATTTGTAGAGTACATTGATGGAAATGTTTTGCTGCGGTATACAAAAGAATAACTGAAAGATGGCTGTTGTATTTCTCTTTTTCTCCTGTGTTTAATTGCTTGCCCTATTTGGTGGGTTCTTTCCATTTTCATTCATAGAGTTGTGGTCATTTTAATCCCTCTCTAGAATATCTTTTAGTAGTCTGTGTAAAGTTGGCTTTGTCATCATGAAATTCTTTAGTTGTTTTTTGTCATGGAAGTATTTCATTTCTCAATTACACTTGAAAGTTTTGCAGGGTATATCAGTCTGGTTTGGAATTTTTTTTCTTGTAAGACTTGCAGTACTTTGCTCCATGCTCTTCTTGATGTGACGGTTTATGAAGAGAAATCTGCCATTATTCTGTTGGGTTTTCCTTTAAATGTAATTTGGTTTTTTTCTCTAGCAGCTTTTAGTATACTATTCCTGTGCTGAATTTCTGGAATCTTGATTACATATGTCTGGCCTGTAGTTCTCCTTTTTGGTTGTGTTTTTCCCTGGTTTTGGAATCAGTATAATACTTGCCCGCAGAAATGATTTTGGGAGGACTGCTTCCTTTTCCATTTCATTGAAGAGTTTGAGGAGTGTAGGGATTATATCTTCTATAAATTTCTTATAGAATTCAGCTGTGAATCCATCAGGGCCTGGACTTTTCTTTGTCAGCAGGCTTCTTATTACATTTCGTATTTCATTGTCTGTTATTGGCTTATTGAGAGTTGTTATATCTTCTTGGTTCAGTTTTGGTAATTTGTACCTTTCGAGGAATCTGACCATTTCTTCTCTGTCTTCTATTCTGTGAGCGTAAAGATTCTTGGAGTCACTATTGATGATCTTCTGAATTTCTCTGGGTCTGTGGTGATTTCACCTTTTTCATTCCTTATTGCTTGTATTTGAATTTTTTCTTTCCTCTTTTTGATGAGGTTGGCTAGAGGCTTATCAACTTTATTTAGTCTTTCAAAGATCCAACTTTTTGATTTGTGGATTCTTTGAACTGTTTTCTTCATCTCAATTGAATTAATTTCTGCTCTAATCTTTATGATTTCTTCCCATCTTTGCACTCTGGGTTTCGTTTGCTCTTCTTTTTCTGGATGTCAGAGGTGCAACATTAGGGTGTTTATTTGTTCCCGTTCTGTTTTCCTAATGTGTGAGTTCATAGCTATGATTGTCCCTCTAAGAACTGCTTTCATCACATCCCATAGATTCCAGTAACTTGTGGTTGAATTTTCATTGAATTGTCTGTATGGTTGAATTTCTTGTTTAATTTCTTCTGTGAACCATTGATTGCTGCATAGGGTATTGTTTAAGTTACATGTACTTAAGGGATTTTTCTCGTTTCTTTTGTCATTTATTTCCAGTTTCATTGCACTGTGGTCAGATAATATGCATGGGATAATTTCTGTTTTCTTGCATACACTTAAGCAAGACCTATGGACTAGTATGTGGTCTATTTTGGAAAATGACATGTGTACAGCTGAAAAAATTTCTATTCAGCTGTGGTTGTGTGGAACACTGTGTATATGTCCACCACGTCTATTTGTTCCAAACTCTGGTTCAGTTTTGGTACTTGATAATTTTTTGTCTGCTTGATTTATCTTTTTGAGATAAGGGGGTGTTAAGGTCTCCTGTTAAGATTATAGTCTTAGATATTAGGTTTTTCATGTCCACTAAGATTTGTCTTACATAGTTGGGTGCTCCTGTGTTTGGTGCATAGATATTTATGAGTGTTACCTCTTGCTCTTGAATTTTTCCCCTGACCAATATATAGTGGCCTTCTTTGTGTTGTTTGATCATTCTTGGTTTGAAGTTGAGACTGTCTGAGAACAGAATTGCTACTCTTGTTTTTTTTCTGAGGTGCTGGGGCATGTATTATTGTTTTCCATCCTTTGACTTTAAGTGTATGAATACCTTTTTGAGTTAAGTGTGTTTCTTATATACAGCATATTGTTGGATTTTGTTTCCTAATCCACTGTGCCAGTCTATTTCTCTTAATTGGTGAACTGAGTCAATTTACATTGATGGTTATAATTGAAATGTATTGATTTATGATTGTCATGCTATTTACCTGCTGTTGTTTACTCCGTTTTATCCTACGTTTATTTGTTTGCCCCGTTTAGTGGGTTCCTTCTGTTCTCATTTGAGGAGTTACGGTCATTGAGGTCCCTCTCTAGAACATCTCTCAGAAACCTGTGAAGAGATGGCTTTGTCATCATGAAATTCTTTAGTTGTTCTTTGCCATAGAAGTATTTCACTTCTCCATTAAACTTGAAAGAGAGTTTTCAGCATATAGTAGTCTGGGGTTGAATTTGTTTTCATAGAGGACTTGAAGAACTCTGCTCCATGCTCTTCTTGACTTGATGGTTTGTGAAGAGAAACCTGCTGTTATTCTGATGGGTTTTCCTTTAAATGTGATCTGTTCCTTTTCTTTAGCAGCTTTTAGTATACTGTTCCTGTGCTGAATTTCTGGGATCTTGGTTACTATATGTCTGGGTGTGTTTTTAATTGGGTTGATGCTATTTGGAGTTCTATATGTTTTGGTTACTGAATGTCAGATGGTTTCCCCATATTTGGGAAGTTTTCTGCTATTACTTCTTTTTATATCATTTGTATTGTCTCTTTTTTTCTCATTGATGCCTATTAATCTTACATTGTTCATCTTGGCATCATCTTGTGTGTGATGGATTATTTTTTTACTGCATCCTAGTTGTTTTTAAGAGATCTGGGGACCAGGGAGATGGCTCACTGGAATAAGTGCTTCCCTGGCAAACGCAAGGGCCTGAGTTTAATCCCCAGTTCCACCAAAAAAAAAAAAAAGAAAGAAAGAAAGAAAGAGATCTTTTCTTACCATTTCACTAGCTACAATGGTGTCCTCAAGGTCTAAAAGTCTATTTTTGCTTTCATTCAAACAGTTTTGCGAGCTTGTGATTGAGGTTTTAATTTCCTGTATAGCACTTGGAATCTTCTTCCTGCACTCCATTTCTTTCCTGTACTGTTCATTCTAGGATTCTATCATTTTTCTATTCTCTATTTTTTTTTTACCAGTGTCTTTTTTAAAAGCACTTACTACTTCTCTCATTATAGTTATCATTTCTTTTTTACTTCAGAAATTACCTCTGATCTGATTTCCTCTATACATTTCTGCAGTTGTTTCTTGACTTTAGACACTATTATTTCAGAGATTTCAGGTGTGTGATTTTCAATTTCTTCTATGCTGTTGGCTCCTGCATTTGTTCTAGCTGGGCACATGGCCTGAGATGCCTTTTGCTCCTTCTCCTTGTCATTTTTATATTGCTGACTTCTGACCTTCAGTGCAGAGCTTTAATAGAGTTATTACCTTAGCACCAGGTCCGGATCTACTAAGTTCTAACTCATCCAGGTTGGTGTGGCTTGTGTCTGGCTGTTGTGCTCCACTTTTTTCTGCTACAGCCCTTGGAAGTGAAATCATTGTGCCACTCTGGAAAGATATTCTGCTCCTGGATCATCTGGGTAGGTCTTGCCTCTAATCTCTCTGCAGGGAGCTCTGCTGCAGAATTCCACACTAGGCCTTTCTGATGGAGGAAGTTCTACTCACACCCAGGCCTAGGCTCTGGGTTGAATGAAGATCTAATGGGGCCCCAGGTGGTCCCACTCACAGGCAGGGCCTGTGCTCTGGGTTGAATCTATTTTGTTTTATTTTGAGACAGAGTCAAGCTCTGTCACTGTGCAGCTCAGGCTGCCTACAACCTAGAATTCACTGACCTCCTGCTTCAGTCTCTGTAGTGCTGGGATTATAGGGATGAGCTATGTTGGCCAGTTATATCAATGAATGGTGTAAATTTGAAATTATAAATGCAAGAACATTTAAATTGCTCCAAAGAAAAGGAAAACACTGAGATGTTAATCTAAAAAAGTATATATTTCGTGTGAGGCAGCTTTTCATTGCTGTGACCAATTATGATGGTGACTAGGGTTTATGAGATGGGGAGAGTGGTTACAGCCCTAAGTGTAGGCCTCAACTATCAGTTTTCATTCACCTGTCTGCCACTAAGAGTATGAGAAAAACTCCATAAAACATGGAAAACTGATCCACAATCTTGCCAAATTTAAAGGACAAGGAGTCAAATCATTCCCTCAGCCCAGCTCACAGTAGGACTCCAACTGATGGGAAAGGTAAAACACACACCAGCAAGTGTGCAGGTTTTGGCCAGTAGAGAACCCAGGAAAAAGAAAAAAACATGCCAGTCTGGTTCTCCAAAGGTTTTGCTTTAGGCCCTGAGGCTATATCTCAATAGCATAGTACCAGCCTGGCAAGTGCAAGGTCCTGAGTTCGATTCCCAGTACCAAAAAAAATAAAAATAAAAGTTTTTCTCTCACCATGAAAGACCTGGAGGAAAACAACCCTTTAAAAGTTCCATCTGGGGTTTGGTGTTCATGTCTTGAAAACAGTAGTGCTTGCAGCATGGCTGACCAACTGACTGAAGAGCAGATTGCAGAATTTGAAGAGTTTTCACTATTTGATAAGGACAATGATGGAACTATAACAACAGAGCAATTGGGAACTGTAAAGAGGTCTCTGGGGCAGAATCCCACAGAAGCAGAGTGGCAAGACATGATTAATGAAGTAGATGCGGATGGTAATGGTACAATTGACACCGCTGAGTTTCTGACAATGATGGCAAGAAAAATGAAAGGCACGGACAGTGAGGAAGAAATTAGAGAAGCATTCTGTGTATTTGATAAGGATGGCAATGGTTATATTAGTGCAGCAGAGCTTCGCCATGTGATGATGACAAACCTTGGAGAAAAGCTAACAGATGAAAAGGTTGATGAAATCACCGGGGAAGCAGATATCGACAGTGATGCCCAAGGAAACTATGAAGAGCTTGCATAGATGAGGACAGCAAAGTGAAGCCATTGTACAGAAGGTGTCAAATTTCTTGTACAAATTTATTTGCTTCTCCCTACTGTCAAAAAAAAAATGCATGTATAGTGATTAGGACATCACTCCTAAATGTTTTCTTTCCTTATCTTACTGTCGTGGTCCTGAAACCTTATTTTAGAAAACTGATCAAGTAACACACTACATGTGGCTCACTTTGGATATATCTAAGCCCTTCTACACATCTAAACTTAGATAAAGTTGGTCAAATGAGGGAACATCTGGGTTATGGCTTTTTAAAAGTAGTTTTCCTCGGAATTGTTAGCATGTTGCTGTTGAACTGTGGAACTGCAGCTCTGAGTGACGGACAGTCAACAATATGTACTCAACAGCTGCACTATCGCAAAATGGGTGTATTATCCTGGTACTCATACACTGTGTTTTGAATTGCCTGTCTTGTACCAGAAACATTTTCTTTTATTACTACTTGCTTTTCAAACTTTATTTAGCCATTTTAAAAAATCCGCTTATGGCACAATTTGCCTCAAATCCATTCCAGATTGTATATTTGTATTCCAATAAAAATTATAATTTAAAAAAATTTTAAAAATACATAAAAATTTCAGTTTGTTCATTTTAAACAAAAAAAAATTTGAAATAATATGATAGGAGGGTAACAATGGTTAGTACATTGCATCTTTAGTTACTCAGAGTATGAGATATCAGCTTAACTGTCCAAACCACATTGGCACAGGCCATTCTTTTCTTTTCTCTTTTTTTTTAATGCCACCTGATGACAGTCTATCATCATGGTCCATGGCCTCGCCTTGGCTCGCTAGGGACATGCTAGCCATTTCCCACCCTCCTGAGAAGCTTTGCATCTTCCAGGCCCCTGGGTGGGAAATGACAGAAAAGGCAGCAGGCAAGGGCAGCAGGTAGGTGTTACTAGACTGGGACGCACACAGGAAACCCTCACCCTTGGGCGACGGAGTTGAACATAATGTCTGATGCTCACTTATGGTAGAAGCAAGGGATCTGGCTGTGTTGGATGAAGGGGACTGAAAGCTAGGTTAGTGCAAGTTCAAAGCTTGAGTTTCCTGCTAATTGCATCCACACAGGGAGCTGAGGAGAAGGGAAGAGTCCAGGATCTCGGTGTTGAGCTTTAGCTTAGGGATGTATGGGGCGCAGAGAAGATGAGTCTGAGAAGCCAGTCTGATTAGTATGTTCCATCTGCTTTCACCTTTTTTTTAAATAACAGGCATTGAACTTGGGACCTTGTACATGCCAGGCAAGCACTGACACTTCTTAGTTATATCCTTGGCTCCTCCATCTGCTTTTGCAGTGGCAGAGCACCACTAGGGTGGAGAAACCCTGTCTGGGTGGGCTGAAATTGGCCATGCACTGCATAGGGTTGTGGCTGTGATTGAGAGAAGTACTGCCCTACAGGAAATACTGAAGCTATTTTTTCTTTTCTGTTCTTTTTTTTTTTTTTTTAAATGACATCTGATGACAGTTTATCATGGTGGCCTCACTTTGTCTTGCCGGGGACATGCCAGCCATTTCCCACCCTGGAAGTTTTGCATCTTCCAAGATCCTGGGTGGAAGTGACAGAAATGGCAGCAGGTAGGAGTGGCAGGTAGGTGTTAGCAGGTGGCTAAAGCTGAGTTGCTAACTAGGACTGTAAGGCGGCTGTGAGGGCCCATAGGGAGGTGGGACTGAGCAGTGCTCCACCTGGGCTGCCTTGCAAAAGCAGCTGCTGGGCCCATATAGTACTGGGGTCAGAGCATCTGCTTGGCTCTGTCAGTGCCATGAGGGTGTCTGGGTGTTTGTGTCCTCCAGGACTCCCCTGCATGCTGAGAAGGTAAGTTTCCATGTGACCAGTCAGGCTCTGCTGGCACATAGCTGATGTCACTTAGCTCCTTTTGCCTCCATTTTTCTCCCTCATATAAAACTTTCCTCAGCTGTTAATTTTCATGGAAGTATCTTACTTCTCTGTCAGTATTGAAAAATACTTTGCAGGCTACCTGGGTTAAAGGTTGTTTTCCTTTAGAGCTTGAAATTCATCCCTCTAAGCTCTCCTTGACTTGAGGATTTCTGTTGGGAAATCAGCTGTGATTCTATTGGGCTTTCCTTTATAGTCATTTGTTTATTCTCTCCAGTAGCTTTTAATATTCTATTCTTATGTTGAATTTCTGGAATCTTGACTATGAGATGCTTGGCTATAGATTTTTTTGGTCATGGCCAATTGAAGTTCTACCTGCCTCATTTACTTGATGTCAAAATCATTTTTCCTACCAAGTAAGTTTTCTGCCATGACGTCTGCCAACAGGTTTGATTTATGTCATTTGTGTTCTCTCCTGCTTACTCACTTGTTGATATTGGTATTAGCCAACAACATCTAGCAGCTGTTTCATTCATTTCTTGTGGTCTCTTACTGTTGTGAAGAAATCTTTCATTTTGTGATTGCCAGCTGTAAGCCTATCTTCATTATCTGAGATCCTGTCCTCATGTTGGGTTAATCTACTGTGAATACTTTCAATAGAATTTTTATTCTCCTTGATATCTGTTTGGATCTGCCTTATGGATTCCATTTCTTTCCTACACTGTACATTCATGGCTTACATAATTTTCTTAAGCACCTATTTTCTTGTCTGTATCTGCTCTAGTCACTGAGCATGGTTTTCATTATGGACAACATCTCTAGTTATCTGATAAGTAATGTTGATTTGATTTTTTTTTCTGGAGCTTCATTGAATTGCTTTGTTGTCAGCACATCAGAGAGCTCAGGTGGGTAGGTTTTGGATTGTTTCAACTCATTGCCTTTGGTGATATCTATTATTGCATCATAAGTGCCTCCTCATTTTCTTCACTTTTTTTTAGTTTAATTCCTGATGTGAGGGGCTGGCCAAATAGCTCAGCAGATTAAAGCACCTGCAAGATGGCTCAGGGACCCAGGTTCGATCCCTGGACCTTCTGTGCTGGGTCCACCCACCCGCCCCCTTATGGGGATGCACTAAGACAGCAATTGAGACTGGGTGTGGTGGCATGCGCCTGTAATCCCAGCAGTTGAGAGACTGTAAACAGGGGAATCACTATGAGTCCAATCTAGTAGTGAGACCCTGCACCCTGCAGATCCTTCCCTAAAAAAATACAGATAAAAAATTCCTTATGAAATGTTTATTACAGCTGTATAGAATAATTACGTCATTTTGGCTAATACCAATATCAATAATAAGAATATCGCATGCCTCTTACAAAATGACAAGTTAATAGCCGGGTGTGGTGGCGCATGCCTGTAATCCTAGCACTCGGGAGGCTGAGGCAGGAGGATTGCTGTGAGTTCGAGACCAGCCTGAGCTACAAAGTGAGCTTAAGGCCAGCCTGAACTGCATAGTGAGACCCTGTCTCAAAAAGACAAAAAAAAAAGAAAGAAAGAAAGAAAGAAAGAAAGAAAGAAAGAAAGAAAGAAAGAAAGAAAATGACAAGCTAAAGCTACCATTAATTTGCTACACTTAGCTGCATGGACTAAATTTGTCTAAAATATATCAGAAAATTGCTCCTTTCCAATATGACAAAAAAAAAAAAAAAGAACAACCGTCATGCCAAAAAGGGTCTCAGTCATGTGCAGCCTATTCACTGCACGAACTGCGCCTGACGTGTACCCAAGGATAATGCCATTAAGAAGTTTGTCATTTGGAACATAGTGGAGCAGCTGCCACCAGGGTATTTCTGAAGTGAGTATCTCCTACAGTCATGTGCTTCCCCAGCTGTATGTGAAGCTGCATTACTGTGTGAGTTGTGCCATCACAGTGAAGTGGTCAGAAATCAATCTCATGAAGCCCACAAGGATGGAATACCTTCACCCTGATTTAGACTGCTAGTGCTGCCCCATGACCTCCACCAAAGCCCATGTAAGGGGAGCTGGGTCTTAATGGACTGAAGAAAATTCTCTTGAGAAAGAAATAATAAATAAAATGCTATTCTTTAAAAAAAAATAAAACATATCAAAAAATTGTATTCAGTACACAAGTCCTTAGTAAGTCAATTTTGTTCCCAGGGTTGAAATTTAAAATAGGTTAGGGAAAATAGAGAACTGGAAGAAGAGGTAGAGATTAGAAGGCTGGAGGAGAAAGGGGGATGATGCTGACTTTGGGAAATGATGCAAAAGATTCAGGGAGAGGAAGAAGAAATAAAAGAGGACAGACCACAGCCACAAAGAGGGTAGACACCACAGAAATACAAGTTCAAACAATGAACCACAAAGAAAACAGAGAGAAAAAATTCAAAACTACAACAACAAAAAACAAGATATAAAAAAACAAACAAACAAAAATGAAAAATAACAGCAAAAAGCCCACCTCTAGTTTTGTCTCTGCTGTCATTGGCAAGCAATGCGTGGAGACCCTGTCCCGGTCTATCATGAATTATGCCCAAAAGGCAGCAAGCCTAAACGTCTGGAAGCTTGCAGCCATCAGCATACCTTCCATAGGCCTCAGCCAAGCTGGCAGACACTAGAACTCTCTGAGTTCTGAGCTCTGTGGGTCTCTCTCCAAAATGGTTACCCAGTGTCTCAGTTAGCTTTTTCTCATTGCTGGGAGAAAATACCCAACACTCAAAATTAAGGAAGGAAAAGATTATTTAACTCACTGTTAGTGGAGGTTTAAGTCCATACTCAACTGGTGGCTTCAAGACAGAGAGACACATGGCAGAGAGCAGCAGTTCATGGCAGCAGAAAACAACAAAGAGCAAAGGGGAGAGCAGAGGCTGTGGCAGCTAGTAAGCCTCTCTGCTTTCCCCTTATTTCATGCAGATTACCCACTCCAGGTGGTGTAGCACTCACACCCATTATCCCAGCATTGGATCATGAATTAATCACAAACTCTAAAAGCCTGACCCAATGACTACATGAGGCTTTGGGGTGACAACTAGACACAAAGCCAATCGTCCTCTACATGAGAAGGCTGAATCCTTGGCTAGTGCAGCCCTTCTTCACACCTAGTGCAGTCTTTCACATCCACTCTTCCCCTCTATTCCTGCATCTCTCCGTGGTTGTCCCTGGGTCACCAGCACTCACCATGTGATCACAGGCTCGGACCACTCCTCTCATGCAGTGTTTCCCATCTCAGGAGGAAGGCACCACAGGCTGCCTCCTTCATCAAAGTTTCTCTTGTCACTCTCTCCATTGGCTTCAATTTATACATCAGTTCCTTTCTAGGTCAGATGAACTTGCCTCCCTCCTGTTTATCTTCCCCCTGTTGCTATATTCTAGCATTTGGATGGCAGCAGTTGGAGAAGTTCTTTCTCAGTGGCTTAGCACTCTGCCATCCTGCTGCATAATCTCCTGGAATGTGGTAGTGACACCTAACAGGAGAAGCAGAGTGGGCTCTGGGTAGGCAGTGGTGCCACAGGGCAACAGGCTCCAGTACCCCACTATGTGCCATGTAGCTTTAACCACCAGTAAAAGGAGCCTCAGACAATTACACTTCCCTTCTTTTCACCCTGTTCACCTCCAAGCCACATGCTAGCTCTGTTGTGTGTTGCAGCATCCTGAGGACCCCAGCTGCCCAGCGACTGCAGAGACATGTGTTTTTATAATTTTTATATATCTATAGTAGCCTCTCAGTTATCACCAACATCTGAGAAGAATAAACTAAAAGAGGAAAGATTTGTTAGGCTCACAGTTTCTGAGGGTAAACCCCTAGTTGCTGGCCCTATTGCATTTATGCAGGTGGCATGGTAGAAACATCAGTGTGCAAAGGAGATCTGCTCAGCTCATGGCCATCAGAAAACATGGAGAGAGAGTGCATCCCAGAAAAGAAGGGCCAGTTACTACATACAGTCCCCCAGGTCTCTTCCCCATGCTCCATTTCCCTCAACAAGGGCCCATCTTGTGACATTTCTTCTTAATAATGCCATCAAATTATGGTCTTATCAGTGGATTAGTCCACTGGTGAAGTTAGAATCAATCCCTATAACTCTCAGCAACCAACCTTCAACATAGAAATCATGTAAAGTTCTAGGGGACATAAAAGTCTTGCCAGATTACTTAAGCAGAAATATAAAACACTGATGACAGAAATCCAAGAGATAAACGAATACACATTCCATTTTTATGATCAGCAAAAGTCAGTATTGTGTAGTTCTTTCTCATTTGACCTATAGATCAAGCACAATTTCAATCAATATCTCAGAAAGCTATTTTATGATTATTAACAAATTTTGAAGTTTACATGGAAAGTGAAAGTTCCAGAATTGTACACACAATGAAGAAGAGGGAAGACAAATTGAAAACCTTGAGAGGACCCAACTTCAAAGCATTATAGAGCTAAAGTAATTAAGAAAGTAACACACTCACCCTTGCCAGAGCTATGCTTACTCCCAACTACCCATCCTCACCTGGAAGACTGCAGAGGGCACCTGGTAAGCCATACCCCACCCCCATCATCATCACTGGAGCTCAACTGAGCCATGGCCCCCCAACATCACCTGGGAGACATGAAGGGGCCTTGATGTTCCCTCACTTATACCCTTCCATCATTAAGAGGGCTTTGCAAAAACTCGGCCTGCCCTTCATGATTGTCAGTTCCCTCTTCAGCTTTGGCTTGCAATGCACACACCAAGCTTAGGCTTGCCTGCCACACTGAACCTTTCACTGGTGACAGCATTGCAACTAGTGAACATGAAAGCACAGATCTCTTGAAAATAACAAGGAACACAACAGTTAGAAGATGATACAGAGAAAAATAATAGATGACTACTAGGTATCAATGAAGCAGCTGGAGTTAGCACAAATGACATAAAAGTCCTGTTTGCAGAAGTAGTGGCAGAAAAATTTCCAAGCATGGGGAAAGAATCTAGTATACAGATAGATAAGCAAGGCAAATAAAACTCCAGCTAGCCATAATCAAAATAAATCTTCACCCGGACCCATGATAATCAAGATCCCAGAAAATGGGCAAAAAGACAGAATAGTAAAAGGTGTGAAACAGAAGAAACAGGTCATTTATAATGGAAAACCCATGGGAATCATGGCAGAGTTCTCAACAAAGACCATAAAATCAAGAAGAGCTTGGAGTGAGATATTTCAGGTCCTGAAAAAAACACCTTCCAATACAGATTGATGTATTCTGAAAAACTGTCTATTAAATTCAATGGAAAGATAAGATGCTCTCATGACAAAGAACAACTGAAGAAATTTATGCAAATCAAACCAACCCTACAAAGAGTACCGACAGATATTTTAGAGACGAAGGTGACCACAACTTCAAGAAACAACAAAGGAAGAGAACTAACAAGCAGAACAAGCAATTAAGCAGAGGAGAAAAACAGGGACCCTGAAGTAGGAAAACAACATTACAAGGATAAACGAGTATATATCAGTTATAGCCATCAACATAAACAGTCTCAATCAAAAGAAGCAGACTGGCAGAGTAGAACAAGAAACAAATTTAAGTTGTTAACTCTGCAGAAGAGAAGCTTAATGATACATTATCCTATGATTTGGACAGTTGAGCTTAACATCACTATTCGTCTGAATATCAGACACCTTAGACATAACATGGAACAGGTATTTTCCAACAACTGTTGTATGCTAAACTTTAAATTTGTATAGAATGTGAAAAAAATGAAAAACAAAAAAATAATTATACATTTTTACAAAGAAATTTAGAAATCTAACCACATTGTAGCAGGACAGTACTATGACATTTTTTTCTTGTCTCTTGTTTTCTTTTATTACCTTTTCTAAATAAATATTTACTTGAGAGAGAATACAGCAGTAATTGATATGACATTAGAAGTAGTACACATTTATATGCCCAGAATGACAGTCATACCAAGCATGGCAAACCAAATCCAGAGTATAAATATGGGATGAAATCATAAAGATCAGAGCAGAAATTAATTCAATTGAGATGAAGAAAACAGTTCAAAGAATCAACGAATCGAAAATATAGTTCCTTGAAAGACTAAATAAGATCGATAAACCCCTAGCTTACTTCATCAAAAAGAGGAAAGAAAAAAATTCAAATATAAGCAATGAGGAATGAAAAGGGTGTAATCACCAAAGACCTAGTAGAAATTCAGAAGATTATCAATAGCTACTTTGAGTATCTTTGAGCTCACAGAATAGAAGACACAGAAGAAATGGACAGATTCCTTGGAAGGTACAAATTACCAAAACTGAATCAAAAAGATATGACAACTCTCAATAGCCCAGTAACAGCCAATGAAATATGAAATGTAATAAGAAGCCTGACAACAAAGAGAAGTCCAGGTCCTGATGGATTCACAGCTGAATTCTACAAAAAATTATGGAAGATAAAATGCCTACACTCCTCAAACTCTTCAGTGAAATGGAAAAGGAAGCAGTCCTCCCAAAATCATTTCTGGAGGCAAGTATTATATTGATTCCAAAACCAGGGAAAGACACAACTAAAAGAGAACTATAGGCCAATCTCCCTCCTGAACATACATGCAAAAATCTTCAATAAAATCCTAGAAAATAGAATAGAGCAAATCATCAAGAAGATCATACACCATGACTACGTAGAATTCATCCCAGGGATGCAAGGATGGATCAATATTTCCAAATCTATAAATATGATATACTATATTGATAGACTGAGATCTAAAAACCACATTATCATCTCAATTGACGCAGAAAAAGCTTTTGACAAAGTCCAACACTCATTCATGTTCAAAGACCTACAGAAAATTGCAATAGAAGGCCTCTACTTCAATTTCATATAAGCCATCTATGACAACCCAACAGCTAATATACTTCTAAATGGGGAAAAACTGAAATCTTTTACTCTTAGATCTTATACAAGACAAGGATGCCCTCTATCACCCCTCTTATTCAATATAGTTCTGGAATCATTAGCTACAACCATTAGAAAAGAGGGAGAAATAAAAGGAATAAGAATAGGTAAAGAAGTTAAATTATCACTATTTGCAGATGACAAGATACTTTACTTGGAAGACCCAAAAAAACTCCACCAAGAAGCTACTAGAATTGTAACATAAATTCATTAGCAAAGCAGGATACAAAGTCAATACTCAAAAGTCAATAGCACTCCTCTACACAGATAACAAACACACTGAGAGAGAAACTATAGAAACAATACCTTTTACAATAGAACCACGGAAAATGAAATACCTTGGAATTCACTTAACCAAGGAAGTCAAAGATCTTTTCACGGAAAAATACAGTACCATGAGAAAAGAGATCGTAGAGGATTTCAGAAAGTGGAAAGATATTCCCTAATTTTGGATAGGAAGAAACAACATTGTGAAGATGGCCATACTCCCAAAATTGTTCTACAGATTTAATGCAATCCCTATCAAATTGCCACAAGTTTACCTCCCAGACCTAGAGAAATTGTTCCTAAATTTATTTGGAACCAGAAAAGACCTAGAGTAGGAAAGGCAATACCGGCCAACAAAGACAAGGAAGGAGGCATCACAATTCCTGACTTGAAATTATACTACAAAGCCACTGTGATAAAATCAACATGGTATTGGCAATGAAATAGACCTGAGGATCAATAGAATAGATTAGAAAATGCACAGACCTTTATGAACACACTCAGCCATTTGATCTTCGACAAAGGGGCCAAACTTGCTTACTGGAAGAAAGATAGCCTCTTTAACAAATGGTGCTGGAAAACTTGGCTTTCTACATGCCGAAAACTAAAACTTGACCCAGCTCTATCTATCACCATGCACTAAGTTCAAGTCAAAATGGAATAAAGATCTAAACATTAAAATGGAAACAATCACCTGGAAGAGAAAGTAGGAAGAACTCTTGAAGACACAGGGATAAGTAAAGAGTTCATGAACAAACATATATTCGCATGGGAAACAGTTGAAAGAATTAACAACTGGAACCAACTCTTACTGTGAAGTTTTTGAATGTCAAAAGAGATTATCAAAAAAGTGAAAGGACAACCCACAAATTTCAAAACAATCTTAAGTAATAAGCACTGAGACAAAGGTCTGCTCTCTAGAATTTATAAAGAATTAAAATACATTAGGGCCCTCAAATTTGAAGACCCAATCCAGAAATGGGCATCTGAGATGAATACACACTTCTCAGAGGATGAAATTAAAGCAACAAATAAATATATGAAAAAATGTTCGACATCACTAGCCATGCATGAAATGCAAGTTAAAACAACACTGAGATATCATTTCACTCCAGAAAAAATGGCTATCATAAAGAAAGCAACCAACAAAAAATGTTTGAGAGGCTGTGAGGAAAAGTGAACACTTCTCCACTGCTGGTGGAAATGTAGACTGGTGCAACCATTATGGAGATCAGTGTGGAGACTTCTCACAAAACTGGGACTGGAAATCCCATTCAAGCCAGCTATCTCCCTACTGGGAATTTTCCCAGAGGAACTGAAAACATCATATCATAGTGATATACGTGTACCTATGTTTATAGAAGTACAATTTGTGATAGAGAAATCTTGGAGACAACCAAGATGCCTATCACATGAGGAATGGTTGAAAAAGAAGTGGTATTTTATACAATAGAGTATTACTCAGCTATAAAGAATGGTAAATTTGAAGCAATTTTATTGAAGTGGATGCCACCTGAACATATACTCATAAGTGAAATAAACCAGACACACATGTGCAAATGTCATATAATCATCCTAGTATAAGAAATCAAAAGAAGAAATACAAAGAAAAATATATAACAACTAAAAAGAACTTAGTCAGATAGTTATGGTAAACTGAACTGAATATGTTGCAGGGTAATAATCAGCTTCTCTTCTGGTGGGTTAACAACCTAAATTTGCAGATTGAAAATTGGAGAAATGGAAGGGCTGCAAGGTCAGCCAACATTTTGGCCCTAGCCTTTCAAGGTCAGTGAAGTCCTAGGACACAGTAGAAACTGTACTGTAACATCATGGAACTCAGTTGTGCCCCAAATTTTCTGATCAAGGACATTATGGAGCCACAGAGGAATGTGATCAATGACCTATAGTGTGGCTAAGGAGAGTCACATGGAAAGAAAGCTTTCTCTCAGTCTCTCACAGAGAGCAAACTGGTCAAGCAATAGCCGTGACTCATCCACATGGCTGACACTGACAAAGGATCTACAGAGTGAGGTACAGGGTCACAGGTATATAAAATAAAGCCATAATCATATGCTGAACGGTAAATGGCTCTAGCAACAACTTCTTCAAATATCCCACTACTATTGTGGACTGCTGGACTGTGTTGGATTGTTTCACTGAATTCAAGCACCTATAATAACTGAATGACTATAGAATATCCATCTCTGAGAGGACTAAACAAAAAAAAAAAAGAGGATGCAAAGGAAATACCATTCTGTATTTGTATCAATAGTACAGTTAGGACAAATATGCAGTGCTTTCACACAATTCTATGAGAGGAAAGATTTGCACTAATAGTGTTTGTACAAGATATCCTGTTTGCTTCTTGTACTATGGATAACCACTAGGAAGAAAACAATGTAAAAAGTATTAATTATTGAAACTATACTAAAATTCAGCTTTTAAAAAAAAGATAGGTATACAGCTACATTCTCTTAATTCATTGAATGGAGGCATCTGCTCTAATAGTGTTTGTAAATAAAATATCATGTATGCACCTTGTACAACAAGGTGTACAACAAGGAAACACTATGAAAATTATATGCAATGTATTAATTATTGAACATGTCCTATTTAATTTGAAACTGTCTCATTGCTCTTTGTTCTTCAATAAAATTGTGGAAAGTTTAAAAAAATAAAATTTAAAAATTTTTCTTAAAAATGGAGAATAAAAAGTAAAGCTTTGGGGGTCAGGGAGATAGCTCAGTGGAATAAGTGCTTGCCTGGGAAGCTTAAGGTCCTGAGTATGATCCCTAGTACCACCAAAACTAAATAAATAAAAAAAAAGTAGAGCCTTATTAATATGCTGCGCTGTAAAAGGCACAAGCCAACAACTTCTGACATTGCCAGTCCTATGGAAAATCTACTACTATTATTAATTACTGCACTATATTGGAATATTTTGCTGAATTCATGCACCTACAACATTTAAATGACAATGGAATACCCTTCTCTGACAAAACCAAACAAAAAAGGGGGATATAAATGAATGAGCATTTTGTATCTGTATATTCAAAATAGGATAGATATACAGCTACTTTCTCTTAATTCAATGAACAGAAAGATTTGTTCTAATAGTGTTTGTGGACAGGATATCATGTCTACATCTTGTACTATGAATCACAACTAAGACAACAATATGCAATGTATTAATGACTGAAACTGTCCTACTAATCAGTTTTGAAACTGTCTCATTGCTATTTTTTTCTCAATAAAATTATTAAAAAATAAATAGATTAATTAAATAAAAAAAACTCAAAGACCCAATCCAAAATGGACATCTGAGGGGCCAGGGAGTTGCTCAGTGGAATAAGCACTTCCCTAGCAAGTGCAAGGGCTTGAGTTCAATCCCTGGTTCTGCCAAAAAAAAGAAAAAACAAAACAACACCAAGAAAAAGTTATAGGACATTAAAATGCAAAATCCGTACAACTATTAGGGAAATCAGTGTAGGGATTCCTCAGAAAACTAGGATTGGAAGTTCCATGCAAGCCAGCTATTCATTCCCCTGCTAGGTATTTTTCCAAAAGAACTAAACTCATTGTATCACAATGATAGATGTGCACCCATGTGTATAGGAGCACATTTTTGTCATAGCTAGATCTTGAAAATCACCCAGATGTTCATCAACTGAGGAATGGATTAAAAAGATATGGTGTTTTTTCACAATATCATATTACTGAGTTATTAAAAAAGATGAATTTGAGGCTTTTGTAGTAAAATGCAGGCAACTAGAGACTATAATGGCAAGTAAAATACATCAGTCCAACATCTGCAAACATCATATTGTATCTCTAGTGTGAAAACTTCAAAAAGTAAATACCATCTGAAGGGTACAATAGATACTGAGAAAAGTAAAGAATCTGTACAATGAGAAGGAAATGCTGGGATGAGGAGAAGAGCAAAAGAAAGAAGGGGAAAAGATCTATTTATGCAAGATAGTTTGAATAATTGTACTACTGATTTCTGCTACTAGATTTCTGTACTACTGATTTTTGAAAGGAGCAGTTAGTGCTTAAAATTTTCTTCCTTTTTTGCATTTTAATGTCCTATAACTTTTTCTTGGTGTTGTTCTGTCAATTTTGCATATTTACATCTGGTAACCTAAGCAACTGGTATAGCAGCCATTGTTGAATTCCATTGTTGAACTTTTTTTTTTTGCTTTGTTTTGCTTTGTTTTTGTTTTTTGTGGTACTAGGGATTGAACTCAGGACCCTGTGCTTGCCAGGCAAGCACTTATTCTACGGAGCTATCTCTTTGGCCCTGAATTCCTATAACTTTATTTAATGAAATTTCTTATCATTTCTAATGCTTTCATTTATTTTTTGCTATATTGTATCTTTTAAATAAAAAATTTTAAAGCAGTTCAAAAAAAAGTGTATGTTAATTTTCCATTGCTGTTACAAGATACCTTCTAATCAACTAGGAAGTAGGAAGCCAGTGTTTTGGCTCACACTTTTAGTGCTTTCTGTCTGTCCTAAGTGTGGCATGTTGCAAAACCAACAGACATCAAAACTAAAGGGACATTTTGGAGCACTTTATTAGCTAAGCTCAGTGGCAACACTCTCCTCAGAAAACTGACAAGAATGCGCCCTGATCCTAAGTGAGGCACAGTTTTTAAAGGGAAAAACCACAAGAGTAGCAGGAGGACAGGTTTTAAAAGTTTATTTTGAGTTAGTCATGAACAAGAGTTAACTCTTTGTTCCCATAAACGAGGTCACATTTTCAAACCCTACAGGAATATGTCCTTGTTTGGCTTAGGCGTTGCTTTTACTCCAGTAGTCAGAAGGACACCTGATGACAGTTTCATCCATTTTCAGGCATTCTTTGGTAATCAGAAGGACAGTTTAACTCATTTTGTGGAATGTGGAGGAACATTGCTTTATCTTGTCTCAGAATGCTGAGAAACGTTTCCTTATTTGTATAAACAGTCCCATCTTGTGCTTAGGCATGGGTGAGAGTTTACAAAGGAGAGGACAAGATATCATAAAATGGACATCTTGTAAGCATAAGTTTTACAAAATGAAGTTGGTTGAGCCAGCTTACAGCACAAGGTGGCCCAGTTGCTGTTTTAACCTGTAACTGAAGTGTATGTGGCACATGATTGCCAGCCCTGTCCTGATAAACATCCCAATTTTTGAAAGACTTGCCCATGGTCCCATCTAGTAGCACAGCTGAGACTGTAACTGAGGACCCCTTTAGCCTTTCTGACCAAAGTTTAATTCATGAAGCAGTTCCCCAGCCTCCCTTCTTCCCCAAAGCTGGAGAGAGCTGCCTCTCTTCTGGTGTGACCACCTACAGACCTCCAGTGCATTTGGCCAGTGATTCAGCCCTCACAGTTCTGGGCGGCCCCTCCTGAGGGCAGTGAAAGGACTGAATTAGGTCACTCTCTTTTCTTGATTATTACATTTGAGCCTCTGCAGGTGGTTGTGTGTCGTTAGACAGGTTCACAGAACAGGGAAAGGCCTGACTTCCAACAGGGAAAACTGGCTCTGAGTCATCTGTTTCTTTGTTTTATTTTTATTTTGGTTTTAGGGGGCTTGCTTGGTTTTTTCATTTGTTTGTTTTTTGGAAAGGGCCTCGCTATGTAATTCAGGTTGGCCTGGACTCACTATGTATCCCAGGTTGGACTCAAACTCAAGTCAGGCCTCCTGCCTCAGCTTCCCAAGTGCTGCAGCCACAGGTTTGTGCCACCATGCCTGGCTCAGGTCTGTCTGTGCACACTCACAGTCATGTGAATGACCTGACCATCTCAGGCACTTGTCGCAGCAGCCCATCTGGACTGAGACAATAGGCGAGACCAGTTCAGTGGTCCAGCTGCCCCTGGCTCCTCACAGCTGCCCCTGGCTCAACATGATCACTGGCTACCCCTGCGCCCTGCCACCTCCCATCCACCCCTGCTTCTCCCTCTTCCATGTAGGAACCAGGAGGCACCCAGCACAGCTACCTCACAGCAGCACAATGCAGCCCCAGCATGGAAATGTGAAGAGCTGAGAGTCATGGTGCTCCTGAGCTCCAGGCAGGAGGATGCAAGGTCAACACCAGCCCAGGCTGCAGAGAGAGGCCCTTTCTGAAAGAAAAAAAAAAAAAAAAAAGCCAGGCACAAGGCACACAAACCTGGAATCCCAACACTCTGGGAGGCTACTGCATGAAAACTTCCTATTCCAGCCCAGCCCAAGCTACTAGGGACTTAGCATGATGTTGTCTTAAAATTATAAAAGGGCAGGAAAGACAGTTCAACAGACTAAACACCTGCTCAGGTAAGTGCAGGGCCCAGGTGGGTCCCCAGCTGCACCAGCCTGGCCCCCAGGTGTGCTGAGCGAGCCACAAGACACGTGGTCGACATGCCTGTAATCGCAGTGCTGGGGAGGCTGAAAACAGGAGGATCACTGAGTCCAAGCTGCATAGTGATACCCTGTGCCAAAATTGTAAAAGACATAAGATGAAGTCTGGGGATGCTCTTTGTAAAGGAGGTGATTTGATTCCTCAGGACAAAAATTTAAAATTGAGAAGACCAAATGCTCACTAGATCTATTTCTTACTTTCCATGTGCTACCTCCATCAATACTTAGACATTGAGGTTTTTCCCTACATGTGGAAAGACAAGATGCTCTCAGTCCAAACATTTGGTGTGAACTTGTATCAAATTTTTAAAATATTAATAAAGGATTGGGGATCTGTATTACAGTTGTCTATGCCTCTGAGCTCTACATGCAGAACTGTGTGAGGACAATTTAAACCAGGTCCCAAGTCACGGCACTTCTAAGCCCCAGGAAGGAAGACTCAAGTTCAACACTAGCCCAGGATGCAGAGAGAGGCCCTTGCTGAAAAAGAAAACAATAATAAAATAAATTTTTATTTTTTAAATGTTTTCTTTTTTACAGTGTAATAAAATGAGCAATTATGAACAAGTAAAAATATATTTAATTGAATTCAATCCCTGGTTCCACCAAAAATAAATAAATATATAAACGTTTCAAAACATTTCTCACAAGGAATTTATAAACCACATTTAACAGTATAAACTAGTTGTTTAACAAAACATTTCAAGAACTACAGCCTAATTTTCAAAAGAACCAAAGTATTAAATAAATCACTTTATGCCACATGACACCATAAACTTACCTATGAAAATAGCAAGTAGATTTTTGTGCTAAAAGACAAAAAAAAAAAGTTAAGCCAAAAATTCAGATTGCAAATTTGGAACTAGCTGGTTAGCTGAGGCCTAATAATAGCCTTTGTGTATCAGATTTTATTTTATCAAAAATTCCAAACATAGTACATTTATTTTTTAGCAAATCTTCCATTGGATAATTGAAAATCTCACTATTTTTGCATAAGACTTGTGAACAATACCTGTTAATTTCTTCAAGTCCTGATATTACCCTTGAGATGTCGAAGGTCCTGCATTTATTGTAGTTTTAGCTAAGTAAACCTGGGGCCTATAACAGTGACACTAAAACATGTAAGATAAATATTGGTCTTAGAGATGCTTTATTCACGAATAAACTATGATTCATTTACTGACCATATACTTCCAGCTCTAAGAATAACCAGACAGATAAAACCCCAGCTCTACACAGAGACCCATTTGTATGTAGCACAGCAGCTCAGGCAGTGATTCTGAACCACTATGACCCTTGAATTCAGCTTTTTTTTTTTTTTTTTTTTTTTTGTGGAACCAGGCATTGAACTCAGGCCCTTGTGCTTGGCAGGGAAGCGTTTATTCCAAGAGTCATGTCCCAGGCCCAATTTAACTTTCAAACTGTGCACAACACTGATTTGCCCTGTAAACAGAAATAAAAGACTTTGCTATGGAAAGATTTTTTTTTTTTGGAAGCAATATTTTTATTTATTTTCTTTCTTTCTCTCTTTCTTTCTTTCTTTCTTTCTTTCTTTCTTTCTTTCTTTCTTTCTTTCTTTCTTTCTTTCTTTCTTTCTTTCTTTTTTTGTTAGTCCATGGTGCTATGGTAAAAGGTATTGTTTCCCTAATTTCCCTCTCAGTGTGTTTGTTATCTGTGTAGAGGAATGCTACTGACTTTTGGGTATTGACTTTGTATCCTGCTATGCTACTGAATTTATGTATCAATTCTAGTAGCTTCTTGATGCAGTTCTCTGAGTCTTCCAAGTAAAGTATCATGTCATCTGCAAATAATGATAACTTAAATTCTGCATTAGGTATTCTTATTCTTTTATTTCTCCCTCTTGTCTAATGGCTCTAGCTAATGATTTCAGAACTATATTGAATAGGAGGGGTGATAGAAAATATTCTTATCTTGTACGAGATGTGAGAGTAACAGATTTCAGTTTTTCACCATTTAGAGTTATATTAGCCATTGGGTTGTCATAGATGGCTTTTATAAAATTGAAGTAGAGGCCTTCTATTCCAATTTTCTGTAGGACTTTTGAACATTAATGAGTGTTGGATTTTGTCAAAAGCTTTTTCTGCATCAATTGAGATGATCATCTGATTTTTAGATTTCGCTCTATTGACATAGTGTAGTACATTTATAAATTTGCCTATACCCTCAAATTTAAAGACCCAATCCACAAATGGGCATCTGAGATGAATACATACTTCTCAGAGGATGAAATTAAATAAGCAAATAAATATATGAAAAAATGTTCCATATCACTAGCCATCCATGAAATGCAAATTAAAACAGCACTGAGGTACCATCTCACTCCAGAAAGAATGGCTATCATAAGGAAATCAACCAACAACAAATGTTGGAGAGGATGTGGGGAAAAGGGAACACTCCTCCACTGCTGGTGGGAATGCAGATTGGTACAACCATCGTGGAGATCAGTGCGGAGACTCCTCAAAAGAGTAGGACTAGAAATCCCATTCAAGCCGGCTATCCCCCTACTGGGAATTTTCTCAAAGGAACTGAAAACATTGTATCATAGTGATATATGTGTACCTATGTTTATAGCAGCACAATTTGTGATAGAAAAATCTTGGAAACAACCAAGATCCATCACATAAGGAATGGTTGAAAAAGATGTGGTATTTCTATATAATGGAGTATTACTCAGCTATAAAGAATGATAAACTTCAAGCATTTATATTGAAGTGGATGCCACTTGAGCATATACTCATAAGTAAAATAAACCAGACACACATGTGAAAATATCATATAGTCTCCCATATATAAGAAGTCAAAAGAAGAAATACAAATAGAAATGTACAACAACTAAAAAGAATTTAGTCAGATACTGCAAACTGAATGGCATATGCTGCAGGGTACTAATTAGCTTCTCTTCTGGATGGTTAACTAAGTTCACAGATCAAAAATTGGAGAAATAGAATTGGAGAAATAGAAATAGAATCAGCTTCTCTTCTGGATGGTTAACAACCTAAGTTCACAGATCAAAAATTGGAGAAATAGAATGACAGCAAGGTCAGCCAACATTTTGGCCCTAGACTTTCAAGATCAGCGAAGACTCAGGACATAGGAGAACCTGTACTGCAACATCATGAAACTCAGTTGTGCCTCAAATTTTCTGGTCAAGGAGATTATGGAGCCACAGAGGAAGATTGATACTCTATAGTGTGGCTAGGGAGAGTTATCTGGAGAGAAAACTTTCTCTCAGCCTCTCACAGAGAGCAAACTGGTCAAGCAATGGCTGTGACTCATCTGCATGGCTTATTTCTGCAGAGTAAGGTATAGGATTACAAAATAAACCCTGAGCGGACTTGACTGAACTCATCAGATACAAAAGCTACATTTTTTGTTATACAGGTCTTGCTCTATCTCGGTCTTAGCCATCCAGCAGAAAAGTATAAAAATGAGGTATATAACATGGGGCCATAATAATAGGTTGAGCTGAAATGGCTATGGTCGACAACTTCTTTGAATAACTCAGTATTGTTGTGTAATGCTGAACTGTGTTGGATTGTGTCACCAAGTTCAGGCACCTATAATGGTTTAATGACAATGGAGTGCCCATCTTTGACAGGTCTAGACAAAAAGGTGGATACAAAGGAAGAACCATGATGTGTTTGTGTAAACAGTACAGTTAGGATAAATAAGCAGTACTTCTGCATAATTCTCTGAGAAGCAAGATTTTCACCAATAGTAGTTGGACAAGATATTATGTCAGCTTCTAGTACTATGGACAACCACTAGGAAGATAACAAGGTAGAAAGTACTAATTATTGAAACTGTGATATAATTCAGCTACAAAAAAGATAAGTATACAGCTACATTCTCTTAATTCACTGATTAGGGACATCTGCTATAATAGTGTCTGTAAGTATAATATCATGTATGCACCTTGTACGATAACAAGCCATTAAGAAAACAGTTTGCAATGTGTTAGTTATTGAATCTGTCCTGTTAATTTGATTTGAAACTGTCTCATTGCTATTTGTTCTTCAATAATAAAAAAGATTTGCCTATATTGAACCATCCTTATATCCCTGGGATGAGTCCTACCTTGTCATGGTGTATGATCTTCTTGATGATTTGTTGTATTCTATTTTTAGGATTTTATTGAGGATTTTTGCTTCTATGTCTATGAGGGAGATTGGCCTGTAGTTCTCTTTTTTGCTTGTGTCTTTCCCTGGTATTGGTATGAATATAATACTTGCCTCCAGAAATGATTTTTGGGAGGACAGCTTCCTTTTCAATTTCATTGAAGAGTTTGAGGAATGTAGGGATTATATCTTTTGTAAATATCTTTTAGAATTCAGCTGTGAATCCATTAGGACCTGGACTTTCCTTTGTCGGCAAGCTTTTTATTACATTTTGTATTTCGTTGGCTGTTATTGGGTTATTGAGAGCTGTTATATCTTCTTGGTTCAGTTTTGGTAATTTGTACCTTTCTAGGAATCTGTCCATTTTGTCTATGATTTCTATTCTGTGAGAATAAAGATTCTCAAACTAGCCATTGATGATCTTCTCAATTTCCACTAGGTCTGTAGTGATTACACCCTTTTCATTCCTCATTGCCTGTATTTGAATTTTTTCTTTCCTCTTTTTCATGAGATTAGCTAGTGGTTTATCAATTTTATTTAGTCTTTCAAAGAACCATCTTTTTGATTCATTAATTCTTTGAACTGTTTTCTTCATCTCAATTGAATTAATTTCTGCTCTAATCTTTATGATTGCTTCCCGTCTCTGGGCTCTGGGTTTGTTTGCTCTTCCTCTTCTAGATGTTGCAGGTGCATCATTAGGGTGTTTATTTGTTCCCGTTCTGCTTTCCTAATATGTGAGTTCACAGATATGAATTTCCCTCTGAGAACTGCTTTCATCGCATCCCATAGATTCCATTAAGTTGTGGTTGAATTTTCATTGAATTGTAGATATTGTTGAATTTGTTGCTTAATTTTGTCTGTGACCCATTGATTCCTGAGTAGGGTGTTGTTTAATTTCCACGGATTTAGAGGGTATTCCTAGTTTCTTCTGTAATTTATTTCCAGTTTCATTGCACTGTGGTCAGATAATATGCATGGGATAATTTCTGTTTTCTTGAATATACTTAAGCATGACCTACGGACTAGTATTGGTCTATTTTTAGAAAATGACCCATGTACAGCTGAAAAAAATGTGTATTCAGCTATGGTTGGATGAAACACTCTGTATAAGTCCACTAAGTCCATTTGTTCCAAGCTCCAGTTCAGTTCTGCTACTTCTTTGCTAATTTTTTGTCTGGTTAATGTATCTTTTTGGGATAAAGAAGTGTTAAGGTCTCCTGTTAAGATTGCAGTCTTGGATATTAGATTTTTCATGTCTATTAAGATTTGTCTTATATAGTAGAGTGCTCCTGTGTTTGGTGCATAGATATTTATGAGTGTTACCTCTTCCTCTTGAATTTTGCCCTAACCTGTATATAGTGGCTTTCTTTATTTCATTTGATCATTCTTGACTTGAAATTAAGACTGTCTGAAAACAGAATTGCTACCTCTGCTTTTTTCTGAGGTGCTGAGGCATGTATTATTGTTTTCCATTCTTTGACTTTCAGCCTATGAATTTCTTTACAAGTTAAGTGTGTTTCTTATATACAGCATATTGTTGGATTTTGTTTCCTAATCCATTGTGCCAGTCTATTTTTCTTAATTTGTGAACTGAGTCCATTTACATTGATGGCTATAATTCAGATGTGTTGACTTATGATTCACAGGTTATTTTCCTGCTGTTGTTTACTCATTTCTCTGCTGAGTTTAATTGCTTGCCCTATTTAGTGGGCTCCTGCTGTTCTCATTGCTAGAGTTCTGATCATTTTGGTCCCTCTGTAGAACATCTTTCAGTAGTCTGTGTAGGGTTGGTTGGCTTTGTCATCATGAAATTCTTTAGTTGTGCTTTCTCATGGAAATATTTCACTTTTCCATCAAACTTGAAAGAGAGTTTTACAGGGTATAGTAGTCTGGGTTGGAATTTGTTTCCATAGAGAACTTGAAGTGCTCTGCTCCACACTCTCTTTGCCTTCATAGTTTTTGAAGAGAATTTGGCTATAATTCTTATGGGTCTTCCTTTGAATGTGATCTGCTTCTTTTCTCTAGCAGCTTTCAGTATATTATTCTTTTGTTGGATTTCTGGGATCTTAACTATTATATGTCTTGGTGTGTTTTTAGTTGGGTTGAAGTTATTTGGAGTTCTGTATGCTTCAGTTACCTGAATATCAGATTGATTCCTCCTATTTATGAAGTTTTCTGCTATTACTTCTGCCCATATTCTTTTTACATCATTTGTATTGACTCCTTCTTTCTCATTGATGCCTATTAGTCTCACATTGTTTGTCTTTGCATCGTCTTGCAGATGATGAATTATTTTTTCATGCATCTTAGTTGTTTTTAAGAGATCTTTTCACTAGCTGCACCAGTGTCTTTAAGATCTGAAACTCTTTCTTCACTTTCCCTCAAACAGTTTTCCAGGCTTTTGCTTGAGATTTTAATTTCCTCTAGATATCTTTGAATCTGTTTCATGCAATGTATTTATTTCCTGTATTGTTCATTCAAGGATCTGTCATTTTTCTAATCTCCTCTATTTTTTTTTTATCAATTTCTTCTTTAGCAGCAGTTATTAATATTTTACTGCAAAGTTATTTTTCAGATTAGGTTTCCTTGATATGTTTCTGTATTTGAGTCTTTATTTCATATGCTATGAATTGAGAGATTGTTCTTTATATTTCAGAAATTAATTTTGCCCCGATTTCCTCTATATCTTTTTGCTGTTGCTTATTTACTTTCTACACTATTAATTTATACATTTCAGCTGAGCTAGTGTCCTCTGCACTTGTTGTAGGTGGGCTCGAGCCCTGAGATTGCATTTTGCTCCTTCTCTTTGTCATTTTGTACAGCAGTGACCTCTGACCTTTGGTGTAGAGCTTTGATGCAGTTATAACCTTAGCACGTACTGAAATTCGGGTGCAGATCTATTAAGTTTGAGTTTATCTAGTTATGCCTGTCTTGAGTCCAGCTGTTGTGTTCAGCACCCTCCTGCTGCAGCCCTTAGAAGTGAACCTATATTGCCCATTTGTTGTGCCCCTGGCCCAGGGGGCACAGAGAAGCTCAGAAGCTCTTCACACACTAGCCTGGCCTGGGCTTGGGTTGAATCTGGATGTCCCAAGAGCTTTGAAGAATTTCTCACTCACTCGGTGGGCTTGAGGGCAAGACTCCTGAGGGCTGGAGGAGTCCAGAGAGCATAGCAGAGGGTCTCACACAGTGTGCCTTAGTTTTGGTCCTGAAAGGTCCCACAGGCACAAGGAAGCTGGACGCTCTTCCACACACTCATCGGGCCTACCCTGGGCTGGATCTGGTGGTCCTGCGAGCATCGCAGAAGTTCTTACTCACTGGGTGGGCTTGGGGACAGGGACTCCAGAGCCCCTCATGTCACAGGATGGCCTGGGCTTGGATCCGGGGAGATCCAACCAGAGCAATGGAGTGCAGGAGCTCACCCTCACACTCACAGGGCCTGAGCTTGGGCTGGATGGGAGAGGTGGAGGTTTCCCAAGAGAGCAAGAGAGCAGGGCAGAAGGGTCCCAAGAATGCAGCGGAAGGTGAACAGACTTTTTGAATACTCATAATGGGCACTTTCTAGTCTGTAGGTGCACAGGAAATATCCTTTGTTTTCTAATACTGTATCAAAAAAGTTTTTCTAATATACTCTCCACAGTTCTGTCTGATCCATTGGCATTCTGTGACACCCTGTGACAGTTTCTTATTGCTCATTACTACTGTCCATACCACTCATTCCACTTTGCCCCAGCCTGGTCATCCCCTGTCTTTGGTCATTATGCACTTGGGTGATTAATGTTCAGCCTTTTTTTTGCGGGGGGGAGGAACTGGGAATTGAACTCAGGTCCTTGCGCTTGCCAGGAAAGCACTTATTCTACTGAGCCACCTTCCCAGCTCCCCTCATTAAGATTTCTGATCAGTATTTCTTCAAGCATTGTGGTGAACTTCAGATATTCAATAACAATATTCTTTCAGAATGCTACTTAGAAGTAATATTTTCAAAAAGAGTCATTTATTAAGGGTTTTTTTCATTAAAATATTGTATTAAGTGATGAAGGAACAGATAACTAGAGAAATGCACAGCTCAGCAAAAGCTGCTTCTACTGTTCTGTCAGACCCCACCACATCAATTAACACCATTGACAATTCTGGTATGTGACATTAGTTTATACACATAATGACCAGACCAAGAAATTAAATTTCTGGTTCTTTGACATTTAATTAATACTTATATGACTTAATAAGTTTGAAAACTTAAAAAAAAAAAAACTAGATGGGCCAGAGAGATGGCTCAGTAGAGTAAGCACTTCCCTGGCAAGCACAAGAACCTGATTTCAATCCTCTGTTCTGCAAAAAAACAGTTTGAGAACTTAAGCTGCACATGACAAAAAGTTCAACATTCATTGGTAGATCTATTATACTTATCACAAACCCTATGAGTCTATAACATTCTATCAAGCAAACTGTCATCTATGATCCATAATCAATCTTTCTACATTTTTAACTCAAAGACAATTAAGTAATATTTAGGAAACTTTAATTTTCCAAATGAACTCACAAAAAATTATCAGAATTATTTTTCAGGTAAAAAAAAATAGTTGCATGATCCATGTGTCACAAATGAACCCCTACTGGTGAAGTGACAGTAACCACACAACCACTTTCCATGACAGGGGCACTGTCCATGTGTGAGCACTTCCTCTTGGTGTGAAGAATGCAAACAAGAAGGGACAGGACTCACTGCTCATTTTTCCTTGACTCAGTGTTTTCGTTGTGTGTTCAATGCCTGTTTTCACTTTTACAACCAAAATACAAATAGCAATTTTTATTCTCAATGGTAATTGTTTGTTCCCAGCAGATATTAGCAACTTCCAACATTATCTCTAGAGATAGTTTGCAGTTCTGAACCATGTTTTAGAAAACGATTTCCAGAAGTCTATGTAGGATTTATTCCTATTCAATCACTGGTAATAATTGTTCTTGTTGCTTCAGAAACTTTAATTTATTCTGCTGCAAACTTTAAGGCTGTTGCGAAAAGTGTACTTTCAGGAACACTCAGTATTTTGTACAGCAGTCGGGGGTCTGATATCAGTGTGATCTTAAAGGATGCCTTCGACATGGTGGCCTGGTGAGCCTGGGCATACCTGAGCATGTCCCAACTCCAACCAGCCATGGCCCAGGCCCAGGATGAAGCACCTACTTTTTTTACATATATTTTCAGGAGTTTGGAGGACACCGTAGGAAACAGGAGGATGCCGACCAACTAAGGAATGGTTGTGGTATTTTTATAAAATGGAGTACTACCTAGCCATAGAGAGATAAACTTGAGACTTTTAAAGAAGAATGCATCTAGAGACCATACTCATAACTGACGTAAGTCAGTG
Organism: Ctenomys sociabilis; assembly: GCA_004027165.1. Classification (NCBI taxonomy): domain Eukaryota; kingdom Metazoa; phylum Chordata; class Mammalia; order Rodentia; family Ctenomyidae; genus Ctenomys; species Ctenomys sociabilis. Next base: position 5,689 of record PVKA01020378.1, on the reverse strand, counting down.
AAAACATCATATATATATATCCACAAGACAGCTAAGATAATTGTACTGATAATTGTTATAAGGAAATTAACAATTATTAATATGACATATTGTTATCTTCTAAGTATTTGCTCAGATTACCCTATGTAAGCACCCGAGGTTGATCAAACAATAGAAGCACTAACAGTTCCTTTCAAGGAACTAATAGAAATTATATATGGAATTTCTTTCATGTACATGTATCTTTCTTCTTTTCTCCTTTCCCGACCACAGTTATTCTTTTCTATTGAGCAGTCTCTGTCCCTCTTACCATGTCTATTACACCTTTTGGGTCTTATTTACTCTTTCAGTTTCTTACACGTGTGAATCTGAGTCACTTCACCGTCTATGAGCAAGGGCTCCACTAACAGGATCCTGTGAAATGAGAATTGCATTAGAACCGTCTCTCAAGTTAAGAAAGGACCAGCACTCAGGAGGCTGACGCAGGAGGATTGTTGTGAGTTAGAGACCAGCCTGAGCTACAAAGTGAGCTTAAGGCCAGCCTGAACTGCATAGTGAGACCCTGTCTCAAAAAAGACCCAAAGAAATCAAGTTAAGAAAGGAATTGGGTGCATGCTTGTCTTGGGACTGCCTGGGTGCAGTGAGCTCAGTGATCAAAGACGCGAAGTGTACACACACAGTCCAGCCAGCAGAGGACAGCAGCGGTGGTGAAGTGCATGGGAAGCTGGGGAGTGCTGGTGAATGAGGAGCAGAAGCAGGTGCCCTGCTGCCTGCTCCACTGTAGACCTGAATGAGTGAACCAACTATTGACTTCTATATGTGTCTATTAGGCCAGATCTTTCAGTCGTGAAAACAAGCTTTAATATTCCAGTGCAAGAGAAAATCAGGGAAGTAGATACAGGTGGAAAGAGGGGAATGGCCTAAACACAGGAAAATGTGAGGAGAGAGACACATACGCATAACGCTGAATGGCAAGTTGAGGGCACACATCGTTGCATCTCTTCTTTCCTTCCCACTGATGCTGCAGCACTCAGCCCGCAGCTTATTTCTTCACAGAGGCCTCCCATGAAGCTTCCCCCTGTGCTTCCTGCCTCCAGTCAGTCCTCCTTTCAGTCCAGTCTGCTCAGAGGTCACTCTTCCTCCAGCGAGGTTATGCTGAGTTCACCACTCTTGTCCAATGTTTGTCTTTGGGACAGGTCTTCAGGTGTAGCCCTGGTTGATTGTACTAGTACATGCAGCTGTGCATAGAGCATCTTCCCTAGGACGACCGCCTTAGGCACTTCAAACCTTGCACCTCCAGGATGGAACTCATCATCCCCTCCCTGTTCTTTCTCTGAACCTGCAGCTCCCTCAGCAATGCCTTGAGATGATTGCAATGCTCCGTGCAACATGTAGCAGGCATCAACAGCCATACAATCCTGTGTTGGACTGCCCAGCCCCAGACCAGGGGGTTCTGCTGAGTTCCTAGAGACCCAGCAGTCCCTGCCTCATTCCAGGGCTGGTGAGAGAGGGAGAGAGGGAGAGCGGCAAGTGCGAAAGGCAGAATCCCAAGGCATCCTGAATGTCTCCTGTCAAATATGGCAGTGGGTATGTGCATGGCCTCTTTCTTGTTTTACAGCTATCAGAATCTAATCCTGAGGTCCTGCCCTAATGACTTTATGTAACTCTCATTGCCCCCCAAAGGCCTCACCTGTACGCACCACTGTGACAGTGGGGATCATCTAAATGGATCATCAGAGGGGTTTCCCTTGTAGCAATGGAAGCTGATGGGTATACTTTCTTGATCACTAGAGGTGAATAGCACTTTCAAGTTGGGTTCTTGAAATCTTCTGCATTCATGCAACTGTTTCTACATCACGTTGACTATTGTTAATCTCTCCTTTTCATTCAAACTTCAGAATACATTTTTTACTATTCACAAAACAACTTTCTGAATTATTTCTTGAGATTGAACTTAGTGCATGGATCACATTGAGAAGAAAAGACACCTCTGTCCTAGTGACTTCTTACCCACAAACATGGAGTCGCTAAGTGTCTCTGCAGCTTAGTGCTGCTATCTGCCCTCCTAATTTGGCCTGAGTTTCAATCAAGTATGATTTGCAATTTTCTAGTCTATTTTGTAGTAGTGGAGGCAGACTTGCAGAAGAATGCAGTTACCTCTGCTGAGGGCCCAAAAGAGCCTTTGCACCCCCAACCCATACCACTCACCACCACAGTGTATCATCTGGTCGCAGCAACAAACACCCAAGTAACACTCAATCTTCACATCTATAATGAAGTGGATATCTCAGCACTTCAGTTCTTTGGGGATAATGTAAGTGATATTGTGTTTTTAAGTTCAAACTTTTATGTTCATTGATAATATGTAAAAAATCAATTAAGTTGTGAATTGAGCATGGTAGAAAACTTCTGAAATCCCAGAATTCAGGATACTGATGCAAGAAGATTGCAGGTTTTAGGCCAGCAAAGTTTACTCAGCAACATATACTGGCTCCAAAAAAAACCAATAAATTTTCAGCGTTTTTGTGTATGTACCTTGTACTCTCAAGTAACCTCAGTGTCTATAAACCACACAAAGACATGTTGATTCCCTGTAGATATCTAGAACCATTAAAAGCATTGTATATGCTGGGCTTGGTGGCCACACCTGGAATTCAGCTCTCAGGAGGCAGAGGCTAGCAGATTGCCAGGGGTTCCAAGCCAACCTGGAGAACCTAGTGAGTTTTGTATGCTAATCTAGGCCATGTACTGAGAGTCTATCTTTAAAAAAAGGGGGGCAGACATTGGACAACAGTGTTAAATTTAGTATAAATGCCCTAATTTGCTTTTTCCCTTCAGGCATGTGAGTCTCCTCACTCACAGTTTCCTGTTTTTAGTCCTTCTCACTCTTTCCACCTAGGGCTTCTTTCTTCTCACTATTCAGCGCAGGTTGGGGGCCCCTGCGTGCTTGCTCTCCTCAGCCCACTCACAGCCAGTGCTGTGTCTTCCACCACCATCTTTTTTTTGAGTCTTAAGTTTTATTTAAATAACCTCCAGTGAAAATGTTACAGGCAGCTGAGTTATATAGAAATATTACAGACAGTCAGACAAGGCCAAGCCCTTGAAGGAGATACCACAGAAGACAAGATATCTTGCAACTCTGGGAGGGACAGATGCTCCCGCTGTGGGCCAGACCTAAAGACCAAAGATCAAACAAATGCCAACCTCACTAAAGATTGGCATCCAAGATTGATCATCACCCTGAGAGAGCCAGAAGAATCATTAATCTGACTACTACTGGATGGCTACCTGATAAAGTTCTGTTCTACATTCATGCTCGCTTGCTGTGTGACTCGCTACCCCATTTGGTCCTGGGCCTAATCAATTTTACCTGAGCAATGATATTTGTAATCTCATTGGTTGACCATAGTTTTGTCCCACCCCATATCCACCTAAGCGAGTTCCCATAATTTCCACCACCTTAGACCTGCCTTATTGCATGGTTTTACTCTACAAAAGTCCCTGGAAGTAGCCGGGCGTGGTGGCGCATGCCTGTAATCCCAGCACTTGGGAGGCTGAGGCAGGAGGATGGTTGTGAGTTCGAGACCAGCCTGAGCTACAAAGTGAGTTTAAGGCCAGCCTGAACTGCATAGCGAGACCCTGTCTCAAAAAGACAAAAAAAAAAAAAAAAAAAAAAAAAAAAAAAAAAGTCCCTGCAAGAGATAGTTTCCCAGGAACAACCTGCTCGGGCCCCCCTCCTATCCCTCTGTCAGACAGGAGCTTTCTTTCCCTCAATACATATATTCTGCTCATAGCCTCTGTTTGTTCCTAAAATTCATTCTTCAGTTTTAGAGAACATGAACTCATACAGGTCAGGTTCAGAGATCATTTTTCCCTGTGTTATTTGGAGGTTCCCTATATCACTTAGAGGTCACCCACCCAAGATCACTTTTTCTCCCTGTATCAAAAACACAGCAGACCAATTATTACCACTTCTTCATAATACCAATGAGCCAAGCCAGGAAGGGCAAGCACACCTGCAGCCAGCTTTCAGCCAGTGTGATGGGTGGGATCTCCAGGGAGGCAGCCCTGGCCTCAGCCTAGAGCAAGGGTTCTTCGTGGTCTTATCGACAGACACAGTCAGGCACGCAGCCTCAGAGGCTGCTATCAGGGCATTGATCCGCACCATAGTTGGCTCCCACATGAAAATTTCAAAGTTGTCAGTAATGTCCTCATTGTTCATGTCCACCCCACACCACATGCCACCCTGGGCATGCTGATCCTGTAGTTTGTTCAGGATGTTTGTGGGATCAAAGCAAGCATTGTCACATAGTTGGCATGGGATAATCTCCAAGGCTTTAGCATATGCCACAATCAGCAGCTGCTGTTTTCCTAGGATAGTCCAGAGTAATTCTGATGGTACTTAGGGAGCTCTGTCCCAATGGCTCCACCACCAGAGTCATTCTTGATGGCCCTCCTGACAACATGATATGTTATACAGAGACCCCTCTGTCTCCTCCATGAACTGCTCAGCTCCACCATGGAGGATGAAGGTGCAAGTCTTGGCCTTGGGGCAGCCAGTGAAGAAATTGTACCATTCACCTCCAACCTGGGTCTCTTCTGACAGCTGGCAGCAGCCCAGCACATCTCCTGACACAGCATTCAAGCTGGTCTGGATTATACCTCTGCAGGCCATCATTGCCTTCTTCCATTTCTTTTCTTTTTTTTCAGAACTGAGGATTAAACTCAGGCCCTTGTGCCTGTCAGGGAAGCACTTATTCCACTGAGCCATCTCTTCAAATCTTCCTCAGGCATACAGCCAGCGTAAAACATGTCCTTATCACCAAAGTTCTGGGTGGCCACATCCTCAATGGGGAGCCAAATACCTTTGGCTCCAGAATTATAGATCTTCTCTAACTTGCCATACAGAATGTTCCACTCAGCATCAATGATTGCCTGCTAATCCTCTACCATGTGGACTCTGATTTCAGCATTATCTTTCTCAGCTTTCAGCTTGAACTCAACATTTAATAAGGCAATCATGCGGTTATTGTGCTTTTTAGGTTGCATTTCTACCCAAGGTAGAGAAAGTCTTGAATGCAACACCAGATGCCAGACTCTAGCCGAGACGCCTCCAAGGCTCCATCCTGTACCTCCTTGATTCCCATAATCTTACACTACAGTAAATCATCTAGCATCATCACAGCATCAACCACCATCTTAGCAAAGAAGGCTTTCTGCTGGGAGATGGGCTTGTAGCTCAGAGCCATCATAGCACACTGCTTCAGCTTCTTCCTTTGCTCCACTGTACCTTGTGTCTTCACAGTCAAAGTAATCTCCTTGATCTTGTTAACTATCAACTGTGTAGTGGTGCAGAAAGCTCGGATGATGATCTGGGGATGTAAACCTTCCTCCACATAGGGTTTCACCTGCTTCAGAAGCTCTGCAGGCAACAGTGTTACAGATGTAGTGTAACACCAACCTCATCATCTTGAGATTTGGCAATGTAAACTACAGTCTTTGTTGCAGGATGGACAACATCGAGAAGTTTCAAAATTGTGGCCCCATCATTAGAAATTGTTGCTTTGGGCCAGGGAGATAGCTCAGTAGAATAAGTCTTTGCCTGGCAAGCGCAGGGTCCTGAATTCAATCCCCAGTACCACGGAAAGAAAGAAAGAAAGAAAGAAAGAAAGAAAGAAAGAAAGAAAGAAAGAAAGAAAGAAAGAAAGAA
>PVKA01020377.1:0-40466 GCA_004027165.1 Ctenomys sociabilis | reverse complement strand
AATTAAAAACATATATATTAACATTTAATATATATAAAATATTAATGTATTAATGTATATTTATATATACATATAACATATATATGTATTTATACAGATGGTACATATAAAATATATAACATATATTAAATATGTTAATATATGTTTTTAATAAAAAATGCAAAGTTATGACATTAGATGTGTATGCCACATAACTACAGGCATCTTTTGCTTTGCTTATCATGTATACTATTTTTAAAATGGGTAGGAACAATGCTAAAAATGTAGGTTTGTTTTCAGTTTCATCTTTGCAGAGACTACATGATGATAGAAACATAGTGTAAGGAAGATTTGTCCTTTTGATCTGTGTATCATACCTGCACTGCAACCTGCCATTTGGGATGGTGTAAAATTAATCTGCATAAACAAGATTAGCTGTTGTTTTGTGATTTTAGTGGAAAATGACTTTTACTAATGGCAAATGAGTTTTGCTTCTCTTTTATCTACATATAAATCTGTAATATACTGGAGGAAGCAAACAAAATCTATCACTCCAAATCACAGATGAAAGCCAGTTATAGGTAAAGGAAGGGAAAACACACATGCATGTGCACACACTCACACACACACACACAAACACACACACACACACACATGCACGCGCGTTAAAAAAATTCTCCTATTCTATATCCTTACTAATACAGAAAAAATAATCATTTTTGTAAACAAGTAGAGAATCTGTACTGATTATTATAGTGGGTCACTTTTATAATTAAGATATGCAAATGACTACACATGAAACAGTTCTAAACATGTCACCAGGAACATGTGAGTCAAAACTGCAGTAATTTCATACTCACCAAAATGATTATAATAAAGGCATTAAAAAATGTCAACTGTTGGGAGAATGTAAAGAAATTAAGTCTTCATGCATTATTGCCAGAAGCATGAAGTGATATTGATATTTTGAAAAATGTTCAGGCAATTCTTAAAAATCTGAAAAGTGGGTCAGGTCTATCAATTTCATTTTTAACTATACATTATATATATATATATAATGTATATAATACATTATATATATATATAAATATGAAATTTTTAATATAAACAAATCTTTTTATACAGAAATCTCCATATGAGAATTATTCATTTATGCCTAAAGTAGAACAAATTAAATGCTCACTAATTGATGAACAGGTGAATATTTCAGATTAAGATGATCTTTTGATTCATAGCATACCATCTTCTTCACTGAGCTTTCCATCAGAAAGATTACACCATCCACTATTTACTCTGTCTGACACAGACTATTTCAGTTCTATTTTATTTTGTTCATTTTATTTTGATGAGCAATGCTCAGAAAAAATATATGATTCATGTATACCTTGTGTGTGGCTATATTTATTACAAAAGCAATCTTTCCACTGTTATTACTTATTAACAAACTCCTAGAATCAAAAGGTTTGTGTCTAATAAGATATACAGCCAAGCCAGATTTCTTAAAAGAACATAGATTTCCTAAATTTTATTTTTCTAGTCTAGGGAAAGTAAACTCATAATGACAAACTGGTGGGAAAAGAAATTTACTATCTTGATTTCAAACCGTGGTGATAAAGGAGAATTTTGTGGCAATTTTCTCTTATGGCAAAAAAATATTTTTGATAACATTGTCAAAGAGTTGGCACACAACAGAAAAAAAATCACAAGAATAGGGGCAAAAATGAATTTGTCAAGACTTAAATAAGAAAACTTTCTCTCAGGCTCTCACAGAGAGCAAACCGGTCAAGCATTGGCCGTGACTCATCCACATGGATGACACAGACAAAGGATCTACAGACTAAGGTACAGGATTACAAGATAAACCCTGAGGGAACTTCACTGACCTCATTAAAAACAAAAACTACATACTTTGGTATATAGATCTTGCTCTATCTAGGTCTTAACCATCCAGCAGAAAAGTATAAAAATGAGGTATACAACATGGGACCATAATAATAGTTGAGCTGTAAATGGCTATGGTCGACAACTTCTTCAGATAACTCACTATTGTTGTGGAATGCTGGACTGTGTTGGATTGTGTCGTTGAGTTCAGGCACCTAAATTGGTTTAATGACAATGGAGTGCCCATCTTTGATAGGTGTAGACAAAGGAAGGGGTATAGCAAGGAAGAATCATGATATGTGTGTAAGGACAGTACGGTTGGGATGGTTACACCATGCTTTTGCATAATTCTATGAGAGGCAAGAATTGTACTAATGGTGGTGTCCTGGACAAGATATTATGTCGACTTCTAGTACTATGAACAACCACTAGAAAAATAACAAGGTAGAAAGTTGTAATTATTGAATTTTTGATATAATTCAGGTATAAAAAATAAGAAATGTAAATAGCTACACTCTCTTAATTCATTATAAGACACATCTGCTATAATAATGTCTGTAAGTATAATATCATGTATGCACCTTATACCAAAACATTGTGAAAGCAGTTTGCAATGTATTGATTTATCGAATCCATCCTGTTAAGGTGTTTTAAAACTGTCTCATTGATATTTGTACTTCAATAAAATAAAAAATAAATAAATAAACAAAAAATAATAATAATAATAATAATAAAGCAGAGTAAAAAAAAGAACTTAAATAAACTGGAGTGGGTGGAGTGCAAAGATTTGAGTGGATTATGATGTTATCCTGAGGTGTGGTATAAGACCGAGAGGACTGACAAGTTTATGCCAAGAATTTTGGTCTTCACTCCAAACTCAGTAAGAAGCCTTATTATAATAAGCAGGTGGTGGTGTGATCTGACAAGATTTATTTCCAATTTTTGAAGATAACTCAGTCTATTGATTGACACCTTACTGGAAGGGGCTAACAGAGGGAAATGTTAAAACTTTTGTGTGAATTAGAAGTGATGAGCCGGGCGTGGTGGCGCATGCCTGTGTCCCAGCACTCGGGAGGCCGAGGCAGGAGGATTGTTGTGAGTTCAAGACCAGCCTGAGCTACAAAGAGAGCTTAAGGCCAGCCTGAACTGCATAGTGAGACCCTGTCTCAAAAAGACAAAAAAAAAAGAAGTGATGGTGATGGCTTTCATGAGGATGATGGTTGTAATGGAGGAAAGAAGACAGGTGGGATAAATTTTTGGACAAAGAGCCACGTAGAGAGACTATTGGACTTGAGGGGTAAAGTAACTCAGAATGTTTTATGAATTTTTGTGTTGTATAACTGTGTGGAAGGTGGTGTTTAATTGAGGTAAAGAACACTGGAAAAAAGAGACTGTTTTGGACTTATTTAATTAAGCTATTCTAGAAGAAATGTTCCTTAGGGATTGGAATATGTAATTCTGGTTTTCTAAACAATGGTCTGGGGTAAATACTAAGCTTTAGTGGTTTTTAGTATGTGACAATCAAAACCTTCAGTAGGGTGTTGGTCCATGGAGAAAAGCGTTTTGGATGCTAAAAGAAGGTTAAGTCTGAGCTTTTATTGACTACAGAAAATCAGGAGATTAGTCAACAAAAATGATAAAGGAGAGCATGACATTACCTAAACCAGACAGAATGCTTTACGGAGAGTGTATGGAAGGACTACGTGCTGCTGAAGAGTAAAGAAAAATAGGCTACCAAGTGGCAGTTTTCTGTTAATTGTTTTGAGAGTTCAGTAAGCAGTCCAATGTTCCTGTCAAAGTGTTAAATTCTGCAGTTGTTTAAATGACAGATGGAAAATGTATCTTTTGTGCAGCATGAATTAAAATATTACTAATTTTGTAGTGAAAATATAGTGAAAGAACTGATGACCCTGAGAAAAAAATCCAAGGAAAACAACCTACAAAGAATACTTGGATCAACTGACTGCCATCAGTGTTCAATTAGATTTCTCTTGCTGTTATAGTCTCAGCATGGTTTTCCATGGTAACCAAGCTTAAATGGTTCTAGAAGGTGAAGAGGTCAATACAATTACAGCCATTTGTCTTAGTGCTCTTTATTGTCAAAATTAAGGAGGCTATTTTTTGTTTGGGAGTCTAATAAAATTTAGTCAAACTGCCATTGTTTATGTTCAGAGCTTTTACAACTAAATCTATGTGAGGAACAATTATTACTATATAAAAAGATACGGGATATGAATAGGACAATGCAATGTATTTTAAATATAAAAATTTATGTTTTGGCAGAGAAGGAATAGTTATAGATTCCACAGCTTTAAAAGTTAATTAGCAATCTGACTTTGTGAAGCTCAGTGAAAATCACACTTCCGAACATGATGGCTAAGCCTAATTGTATTAAGTTGATTGGTTTGTCCACTCAAGAGATTGATAAAACACACTTCTGGGCTTGACTGGAATCATGAATTTGGATGTGACTATTGGTCACTCTGCCATTCCAGTCTGTCACTGCTCCCTGCTACACTAAGCACCTGCTAGGAGCTAATCAGCTTTCACCACAATATCCTGCCGGCATAGAGTTCCTGTGTTAGAGCCCTGTGAGTATCGTCTGAATCCCCTGAAACTGTGTGTGAAAGTAAATCTCTCCTAGTTTAAGTTGTAGGTATCAGGTATTGAGTACTAGGAAATCCCATTAATACAAAAGGGTGGTATAAGAAATGGGGCCATTATTATGGCTGTACTTGACTACGTGGTTTAGATGCTTTTGTAGAGTTCTCAGGGTTAGAAACATTTTTAGAGATTCATTATAGAGAGGCCTAGAATGCTATAAGCAGATCTTGGAGATGAGTGTCTTCAGAGCTCAGATAGACAGAGTGTCAAGATTGTGGATGGTAAAGCCAGCCTAAGTGGTTTCAACTGCAAACTTGACCATGAAGTATAACTGTGCTATATTGCATTAAATATTTTTTCTACATTTTGTCTATATCCTCATTTTTCAGGAAAATAAGATTAAGGGCTATGGAATGATTATTATGGCAGAGGAAATTTCATTATACCTCAACACTCAGGCTGCTGTTTGGGGTCTGCTGGCTGCTTTATCCACATGTATAGGGAGAATCTGGGCCAAAATGCATAGGAGAAAAATTTTTTAAATTTAAAATTTGCCCCAAAATAATGTGTAAATTTGTGGCCAAAGAAGCTAAAACGATTAACATTATTAAAAAGGAACCAAGTACTTTGTACAGGGAGAAGAAAAAAAGATTCTTTAAGGGCACCCAGTGTAGGGTTAACAGGGAAAAAGTTCAAGCTTTGCATTTGAGAAGAGAGTTCCTGAGCCTGCTGCTCAATAAAAGGCCTTCTAGAAATTGGTTCCCCAGGAGTTATTTCACTGTACTCAGGCATCCTAGCAGGCAGAGGCCATTGTGGCCACCATTCAGAAGTCTGGGCTACTGCTCCTACAGACAGCAGTCCTTGGCATTGTCTGCATACCGCTGGTTTTAAGGAAACACAAAATTGAAGAGTTGTGGAGTCTTGGAGACTTCAAAGAAATGCTTGGAAAGGCAAGCAAAGAGCCTTTGAAAGGTCAGTGAGGGAAACTGTGAGAATTATAACAATGTGTAGTGGAGACCCCAGAAGTTTACAGATGCCAGGAAGGTCAACTCTTCACTCAGCAAAGTGGCAGGTCATGCATGGAGCCAGTGCAATTGCACTTTGGAATTCACATTTACTACTAAGTGTGATAACACTGAATATGGAGCTATAAGACTTAATGTCTGCTGTGAAGGATTGCAGTGGTGTTTTGCTTCTATTTGCTATCCTTTTTCTTTCTTTTCTTGGAATGGGAATATTCACAGTCATTATACCTCGGAATTTAGTAATTGATTTTTAAATTTTTAATGAGGTTCATAGCTGAGGGTTTGCCTTGAGTATTAGAAGAGTGACAGGGATTTGGTCTTTTGAAAAATGCTGTAATTATGAAAATGTTAGTGAAATATTTATAATTATTTTGGTTATATTAAGGTAGTTGTTATCATATAAGAAAGAATTATGATCTATTTATTCAGGGATTAATGAAGGTTCAAGGAGATATATTTGACAGAATATGACATGACAGCTAAACTTGATTGTGTGATCTTGATTACTTTGGGAGCCATGCAGTGGCTGTGTCTAGGTCACTTGGAGGTGTGGCCTTAGGTACTCTGTTCCTTTGTCTTTCTTCTCTGATCCCTACTTTTGTTCCCAGCTTTCATTAAATAAGCAGCTTTGCTCAACAAATCTTTGTGTTATGATGTTTGTCTCTTGGAGCCAGATGATCATCGGCTGAATCCTTAGAAACTGAGATAATTTATACCTATATGTGTCTAAACTGGGAGGGTTGGGTATTGAGTCCACAACAAGAAATTCACCTAATGTAATTTTGATTTTGAAAACTGTAGACCCTAGTAAATGAGTCAATAAACTAAAGCATGAACAAAAGTATTTTTAAAGTTATGAAACATAGTTCAAAAGTATATTAATACTTTGCATTTTTGCCATATCTCTTTTTAAATATTTATATAGTTACTTATTTGATACAGGGCCCCACTAACCAGCATGGACTCATAGTGATCCTCCTGTCTCAGCCTGCCAAGTGATAGGCTTATAATATTCATACTTACTACTCAGTATCAAGGGAACACATATGATATAATTATATTTTCACTGGTAGAATAGAAAGGATATTCACAAATAAGTTTTAGGCAGTGGTGATGTAAATCTACTCAATCAATCTAAACCTGGTGTGGCTTTCACAGAGAGCAAATTGGTCAAGCAATGACAGTGACTCATCCACATGGCTGACACTGACAAAGGATCCACAAACTGTGGTACAGGCTATCAGGGTAAATACTGAGGGAATTGGACTGACATTGTCACATACAAAAGTCACATTTTTTGTTATATAAGTCTTTCTTTATCTTGGTCTTAATCATGCAACAGAAAAGTAAAACAATGAGGTATTAAAAGTAAAGCCATATTAATATGCTGAGCTGTAAAAGGCTCAAGTCAACAACTTCCGACATTACCAGTGCTATGAATAACCCACTACTATTATGGACTATGGGACTATATTGGAACATTTTGCTGAATTCACACACCTACAATATTTAAATGGCAATGGAATACCCAGCTCTGACAAAACTAAACCAAAAAAGGGATGCAATGAAGGTCCATTTTGTATCTGTACATACAAAATAGGATAAATATACAGCTACTTTCTCTTAATTCAATAAGAAAAATTTGTACTAGTAATGTTTGGACAGGATATCATGTCTGCATCTTCTAGTATGAAAAACCACTATGAAGAAAACAATATGCAATGCATTAATTATTGAAACTCATGCTTAACAGCTTTGAAACTGACTCATTGCTATTTGTTTCTCAATAAAATTAATAAAAATATTTTAAACTTAGTGCAAGTAACTTTAGCTCATGTACTGTAAAACCACAGACATTTTTCTGTTACTACTCATTTGCAGTTTACCTGAGTTTATTTGGCTTTGAATTCAAGTATAAATCAATATATCTATTAATAAAGTTTAAACATTCACAAGTTTTAAATTTATGTTTAAAAATGAGCTGAGATCTTTCATAGTTTCTTCTAAGCCAAACGCTCTTTTGAAGTGAAATTGAAATGTTAACACTAGTGACTCAGTTTACTGTTAGTTCTCATGGAAAATACATGCTTAAAGAACAAGCTTTAGAAATCACATTACAAAGATGAGAGAGAATTAAAACCTAATCTTTCATTAAACATTCACTATCGTTCAATGTTTTAATTCACTTATGATGATGTCCTGTAAAGATAAAACAGGTTTAAATGTATCTGAGTTCTAAGCTACTGATATTGTGGATAATGTTCTGAATGCAATAAGGTACTGCATACATATCATTGACCTCTGCTGTTTATGACAAAATAAAGAGGGGCCAGTCACTCAGGCAATCTAGGAAATTGGTGTAATGGTCTATATAGACTTAGGAAACTCCGGTTAAAACTACAATACCCTAAGTCCATAGAGAATGTGATGCTTGAGTAATAAAGACATTTCTGTTTTGCATATCTCATCAGGAATACATTTCCATGATTTTAGAAGACTAAGATATCCTCTAAAACTCTTTTCCCATTTCTCTTCTCAATTATGTCAAAAGGTGTTTTAAAAACAAAAATTTACATGAAAATTATGTGCTGTGTAGTTTTGGTTGTTAAATCTCTTACACACACACACACACACACACACACACACACACACACACACACAGACTACCATAAATTATTTGAGATTTATTCTACAACTGCTCTTGGCCTAATGTAGCATCTTTTTCATATCTCTTTTAAATTTTTATTTATTTACTTAGATACAGAGTCTCACTAAGCAGCCTGGACTCACAGTGATCCGCTTGCCTCAGCCTCCCCAGTAATGGGCTTACAGGCATGTGCCACCCTGCCCAGTTTTGTGGCAGGAAAGGTCTCCTGAGGTTCCAGGGCCTACACAGCATGTGGTACTGGGAGGTCAAACTTGAGTCCTTGTGCTTGGCAGGCAGGTGCTCAGATCACTGAGCTATCTCACCAGAGTGTCATATCTTTTCACATGATCAAGAACCCTTGGATTTAATAACACAGATGTAAGATAGGAAATGACAACATATTTTAAATATTTTGGAAAGTATCTAAGTAAGGTAGAGTGAGAGATATCAATGCTTTCAATTATTGAATGAAGATTTAATAAGATAGTGACTCCCTAACTCATAAGGTAATGTAAATAATGTGAATTCTGTTTATGAGGTGTGGAAGTAAAATTCTTGATAGCGTGCATGAGAGGGTGAGCCTTCTTTGCCAATACTTGTTGACACATATTTCATATAGAAGTTTTCTATCAGAAAGGTGTTGGAATAGCTGGAACACTGTCAGTTTAACATTTGGCTTAGTCTTGCTCCCTTTCTGGAGCCAACATTTCACAGGAAATTTTATGCTGAGTCATTTAATAATTATGAAAATACATATTTTAATTTTGAACACTGGCACCTAACAGCAAAAGGGAACTTTTGTCATTTGGATGTCTGCTGTTGGCACCCAATCACCTGCCAACAGCACCAAGCTGGAGACCAAATCTTTAAAACCTGAGATTTTTAAAGATATTTCAGCTCTAATGTAAAGCAGTATACATGGCTTCATTTATTTCGTGTGGTTTACAGTAGTTTTCTGTGGCCATTTGAGCATGACAGCTTGTTTTATACTAAGGCCTTTTGTACTTGAAAAAAATCATCTTCCTCCACGATTATTCTACCTTTTAATTTTTCAAATTGCTCAGGTCTTAACTCAAACACTATCCTTACAGAGACTTTTCTAGTTCACCTAGCACATCTACCTAACACCAGCCATCCTCTGTATAATTTACCTGATTCATTTGCTTTGTACCATTTCACTATCAAATATATTAATTTATTAATCATATTTTTTCTTACCAACAAGCTCTATGAGAGCATACAACTTACAATGGACAGTGTAATCTGTACAAGGAGAAGCATAAAGTTATGCATCCATCTCCACAATCAATCAAGAACATTACATTACTCCAAAATGAAACTGCACATCTCTCAGGATCCCTTCAACTCTCGGTCTACCAAGAACTAGACAAACACTAACTTTTATTCCAGACAGATTTCTGCATTTTGGCACTTCTATGCATAAAATCATGTAATATGTAGCTTCAGTTTTATATAACTTGCTTCAAATGGTTTAGTGTAATGTCTTCAAGCTTCATGCATATTTTAGTAAACATCAGTACCTTCTTTTTATGACTGAATAGTGTTGTATGTATGCAGATACCACATTTTGTTTATCAAATATTGACACCATCTTTGGACTGTGAAAGAAAATTGTTCTATGAATATTGTACAACACTTTATGTGGAGTTATGATATCCTTTATCTGGGATAAATGATCTACTTAGGAGTGAACTGCTGGATCACAAGCCAATGTCTGTGAGGAACTGCTTGTTCACTGTTTTTCAAAGTGACTATGCCATTCTGCATTCTTAGAAGCAGGGTACAAGAGCTCCAATTTTTCCACATCGTTGCAATATTTTCTAATGAAAATTTTCATATTCTTATGAACATTTTCTAGTGTGATATTGATCTTTGGATACAGACATTATGTTCAGTGTGAGGGCAATGAACTGTTTGGATTTTATATAAAAGTCTACTTATTGTAATGCAAGTCAGGTGTAGGCCTAAATATTAAAAATACAATCTAACAGTTTTTATTGATTTTTAAAAATTAATCCCATGAGTTTAAGAGCTAATCTGGGAGGATGGAGATAGATTTTACTTTTTTTATATTTTAAAAAGAGTACAAAATATAATTAAAACAAAAAAAATTAGTGATACAGAATTTCACTTAATAAAGTAATGAATTTCACAGCATTTGTTGTAATGCATAGTGTTTTATTCCAACCAGCTATTCGTATTACCAGATATATACATGTAAAATTTGAAGAAGAAAGAAAAAAGAAGGAAATGTATAAGAAATTAAGAAGTGAAAAAGTACAAACAATTGCAAAAAGGAGACAAGACAAATTAAATGTTATCTCCTCCTTTCCATAGACCAGCAGAAATCCACAGTACAGTTGTCTAAACCATCTTACATACATGGATAAACCTCTTTCCCTCACTCCCTCTTGGAGATAGATGTTTTGAGTAAATTTTTTTTCTTTACTTAATTACCAGAAAATTTCACTGTGGCACTATTATGGATTGCACGTTTAAACCTCTTTCACTCAATTCATACATTGAATTCCCAATGTGATGCTATTTAGAGATGGGGCTTTTAAGTAATTAGATTATGTGATGAGAGCTCCAAAGACACGACGAGTGTCCTCGTAAGGAAGGACATGGCAGCTTTCTCTCCCCTTTCTCACCTGAAACTGGTTCTTGGTCTTGCCAATGTCTAGAACTGTGAGACAAGTATTGCTCATTTGTAGGACACCCAGACTGAGTTATTTTTAATATAGCACTCTGAATTAAGATAGCTGAAGTAATTTTATTGTCTAGAATAATAGTAGTTTTACAGTGGTATTATTACTATTTTATATTACATTACATTGAATCCCAGTTTGGCAATGGGAAATAAATTAAAAGTCTTTTTAAAGTCTAAAACACATCAGCAAACTTAGAAACAAAAAGTGTTCTTGAGAAAGAATTGTGTGTATGTCTCAGAAGGGTGAATAGTGAGGAGTTTGATTTTTCTATTATTGAAATTATCTCCTCCAGAAAGTAAAGACTGTCAATTGTAACACATTTTGCCAACAAAATGTATATTTTGTATTTTTATTCATTTGAATATGGTATTTGAAGGTGTGGAAGAGACTTTTTCTATCAATAAAGAATTATCTCAACACTATGGGAAGACAATAATCCAATTATCCCAGATTCAATTTTTTTATAACATAAAAAGTAATCTTCTTGCAGTAAAGACTGACAGATAATAAAAAGAGAAATATCCAAGGAAAAGTTAACAGGTAATATATTCTTTTATATTTAGTATGTTCCAGATGGAAGTCATGAGTGCATTTTTATTAAAATGGCATACATTTCAAATTCTGGTGACATTCTATAATCAATTAAAACCAACTAATTGCTTAAATTGAAATACTTTCTATAGTGTGTACCTGAACTTTGTATTCTTTTTTCTGACACAATACAGGTAACTTCTTGAGTGATACAATGTTCACAGTAACCAGAAATATGTGCTTGCCACTGTAGTTCAATGTACACTGATAATAGTAAACTATATCCATTTACTTGTACCTTTCATTATTTTAATTCAAAGTATTTGTATTATAAAATGTAGTAAAATATACTGAATTCCTATACAATTCTGTTGCAAATAGAAGAGATATTCTGCTTTGTGAATCTATGCATCTAATCATTTCAAGGCAAATTCTCCAAACCACATGTCCTCTTTCTTTTCTTTATCCCTGATCACCACTGAGATTACTCTAGATGTTACAAAAGAATCAAGGAACACCTAAGAGGCCAGTGTGGCTGGTCCTCAGATTATGCATTCCCTAGTTACATGGAAATTTTGTGGGCATGACAGTTGCTGCATTTTAACTCATGTTTCTATAATACGGACTGGAAAGAACATAATGAGTTCAATGTGTTCTAAAACATTTCCTCTTGTCTCAAAACAAAATTCTGTTTTGTAAACAGAATTGAATGAAAACAATAAAATGATGAATGCTTTTGAAAAGTATAGGTATTGATATTTGTGACTGTGTCTCTTTTCAATTTAATTATATTGTGGTATCTAATTATTAAGTTATCAGATATAAATTCCATTATTTATACAATATTTTTGGAGCAGAATTTCACTTTTAATGAACTTGAGGTTTAGGAAATTGTGTGAAATCTAGAACACTTTCCTTAAGCAGTGTTGCCAAATATAACAAATAATCTTTCTTGCTTCTGGATATTCCCAGAACATATTGCTGACTATTGCATTATCTTAAAAGTTGAAAACTAGACCAAGGATAGAAATAAATGAATATAAACTCTGAGACTCATGTGTTGCTATCCTGTCCAGATAGCAATAGCATAAGCTGACTGCCTTTAATTTATAGTGAAGTCTGGGGTGTTATATAGTTCCCTTTCAAATGTATTTCAGATGTCATTCGCATAGAGCCATATATATTCTATTGATATTGATTGTTCTTTAAGGGTGAAAGGAGGGTGCAAAAGTTCAGCTGAATGTCAGTTTATTTAAAACTAGAACACAGTAATTAACATTCACTTAGAATTTTAAAAAAGACTTCATACCTCATAAATCCCTAAGGTTTTGCACTGTAACACTTTGCAGAACCAGAGTACTGGCCTCTGCCTAAACTGTGGCTCCAGGTTTCCCTTCTGGGACTCTGGCATTACATCATTCCCAGCTCCTTCAGTCTGTACTTGACTCTGAACTTCATCATAGTAGAAAGGATGAAACCCTAAATGAAGAACACTGAAATTACTAAGATTAAATATTGATATTTTTAAAAAATGTAAGAAGTCACATAACCACGGGCAGTGACTCAAAGGTAATGTTATTTTCTGATCTGGGTGTGGGCTACATGATTATGTCCAATTTGTGAACATTTGTTGAACTACATAATTACAAAATATGAGCCTATCATAATTCAATACATAGTAGTTTTCAAACAAGGTTCTATTTTAATTTAGTCATGGGCCATACCTTTTTGAAAGAGCTGAAATGCTCTATTTTTATAGAGCATATTTTATAGAACAAATTTTCCAAATTTGATATATTCAAAAAAGCAAACATTATTTTAAATATGGCTTTGCTCACATAAATGTTCCTTAGTGACTCCTTATGTTTCTCTGCAGAAACATTCTTTTTCCTCTTTTTTCTCAGCTCAGATGCATGGGCCTTTCACTGACTGAAAGCCTGTATCCACGCTGTCTGCTTCATCCAAAGAGGACAAAATGCTTACTCCCAAATCTCCCAGTCTTCATTCAATTTCATAATGGTCTCTGTAATGACACAGGGGTAATAACAATGAGGTCAGGCTTTTAGAATTACATAATAACTTGCTTCTTCAGGAGTTGAAGACAGTTGTATAGTAACCATGGAAGTGGAGGTCAGAACCTAGATAAGAAGGACTGTCTTGGAAAGTCAGATGCATTCCTGAAGTTCTTCCACTAGGGCTAAGGGAAATGACATCTGATATACAGATCTGAGGTAATCAAGAACAACCTGCATTCTACATGGAAGTGCTTCTCAGTTCCCTTTCAGCACTTGTGTGGTGATCAGGGAATTCAGGTGCACTGCTCAGACTATGAGAGTGATGGATCACATGATCTTAGTTTTCTGGGTTTAAAGGCATCCACACAGAGAAGCACCAGAAAAAGAAAAGCTACAAGAACTCTGGAACTCTCTGTGTCAAGGTTTGCAGGTAGAAACAGAATATTCTTTCCTGGACTATGTGATGGGAGACTGCCAAATCAACTTCACTGTGGGCATGGACTTCACTGGCTCCAGTAGAGATCCCTCTTTACCAGGCTCACTGTCCTATAGGAGTAAATGAGTATCTGACAGTGCTATGGAGTATGGGCAGTGTAGTGCATGACTATGACTCACACAAGCTATTCTCAGCATTTGGATTTGGGGCTCAGATGGCCCCTGAATGACAGGTCTCACATGAATTTGCCTTAAATTTTAATCCTAAAAATTGCCATTGTGCAGGGATCCAGGGCATTATAGATGCCTACTGCCAAGCCTTGCCTCAAGTTTGCCTTCATGGCCCCAACAACTTTGCACCCATTATCAATCATGTGGCCAGATTTACTGCCCAGGCTGCCTATCAAAAGATGCATTGCAATACTTCATGTTGTTGCTGTTGACTGACGGTGCTGTGATGGATGTGGAGGCTACCTGCCAGGCTGGGTAAATGCCTTGAAGCTGCCCATGTCACCGATCATTGTGGGTGCAAGTGGAGCTGACTTTGATGCTGTAGAACAAAGGATGCCGATGTGTGGACCTGTATGTACATGCACCATGGAATCCGTAGCCTGTGACATTGTGCAGTTTGTACCTTGTGGTCTGTTCCAAAATGCCTCTCAGGAAGCACTGGCACAGACTGTGCTTGCAGAAGTACCCACACAACTGCTCTTCTATTTTAAGGCCCAGGGTTGCGTGCCACTCAAGATGCTGTCATCCCCAGCCAAGGTTCCCACACACACCACCACCTTGGGTTATTTTTAAGACAGGGTCTCACTTTGTCATGATGCCTAGCCTTAAACTTACTATGTAGTCCGAGCTGGCCTCAAATTCATAGTGATCCTCCTGAGTGCTGAGATTAGAGGTATTCCCCAGCAGCCCTGGCCTGTTATTGCTACTCTTGATCCCATGTGGTTGTTCTTTGCACCTCTCATGCAATGAAGACCAGTAAAGGCAAAAAAAAAAAAAAAAAAAAAAAAAAAAAACTTTTCCTAGTTGACACCTATACCTATTTTTAATATATAATTTTTCTTTACTATCAAAGAACCAAAAATATCTGCCAAAGTGCCATTTTCTCTCCTAAACAAAGAGCAAAAGAGTAACTGTGATGATGACTTCTCCATGCCTTTCTCAGCTAACATCTAATGCACATTGCAGTGTTAGAAGTTTGCTCATTATACATATTCCACAGATTAACGAGCACTACCAGCGGAATGCCAACACAAGCTTAAGAATCAACATTCATCTTGTGTTTTTCTCCTTTTACTGCCTGTGAGAACTTGTGTCTGTGTAGCTTCATGGATAAACTATTCTAGGCAGAGACCCATTATAAGGCACAGTGCCTCCCTCTGACGGGCATCACCCGTTTTGGTGTGAATGTTACGTAAAAGCACACATCTTGATGAAAACAACATTTGGCAATTTTTTTCACAGTTTAAAATGAGATAGTTTTCCAACTGCCTCAACTGTAAAGCAAAAATAAAATTATCCTGGGGAACAAAATTAACTTTGACAAGCTCAGAATGTTAACTGTTCCCTCTGAGGTTATTCTGTTTAAGTACCCTCAGTCCACTCAAGATCAATTTTTGTGGATATTGAATTATGAAGTTTCAATGAAATTTGGATTCATAAATTGATGCTTTAGCCCCTCCTTTTCTCCCCTAACATGCCTATCATTCATTAGGAAGCTGTTTTTCCTTAATCTTTGTTACTTTTCCATCATTTTGGCTTTGTCATAGGGAGTCCTGATGTCACTTTCCACTGGGGAACTCCTAGGAATGCTGCTTCAAGGAATTGTTATTACATCCGATTTCAGCCCACACACCCAGCAGAGACTCAGAGACTGTACCCTTCTAGTTTTATAGCTTCTGTCCAACTGGCTGGACCAAATTGTGCCTCTTTGTTTGGTAGGTCAGTGCTTTCAGGGAGTAGAAATGCAAGTATTCCTTCTTTTATCTTCGTCTGATATCACCCTAACAAAGCTATCAATTGTTGCCTTTGTAAATAAGTATTCTCTGCAAGGCAAGCTTTTGAGAAGTGGAAACAGTGCTGTTAAATAAACTAGTTTTACTTCTTTGGATGTAATACCCATTACCTGAAGAGCTCTGGCAAATACAAAGAGATTTAGGTTTTAAACATGGACTGAAAACTGCATGACTCCATAACTTGCTTGAATTCTTCACAGTAACTAACACTTGCATTAGAAGTAGAAGGAGAGTGTACTGTAACTAAAAGAATGCACCAGACATCACTCTCTCCCAGGGTCTCAATTTGAGATGAGAGACAGGGACCAAGCACCCTCATTTTCTAGGACATGGACAAATTTTTCAGTAGAAAAACCTGGCAAGTTCAAGACTAATAGAAATAGTTGGTCATCTTCCTGGAGAGACTAGTTTTCTGCCTTGAAAATTTTCTTCAACAAGAAATTCTAAAATATTAGAAAAGCTACAGTGTAAATGATTTTTGAGCCAGGGAGATATCTCAGTAGAATAAGCGCTTTCTTGACAAGCTCAAAGGTCTGAGTTCAGTCCCTGGTTTGGCCCCTGAAAAAAGATTTTTAACATAGATTTAAACTTATTTTCATACAAAGGTTTCACTGATTTTTTTGATAAAGGTCTTTGTAGAGCACATATTTTTTAAATTGTACATACTCACATTTGCGATTGTCTCATTTAAGTAAACTACAGGAAAATAATGTGTAGAGATGTGTTCCAATTATGTTCATAAAACTGGCCATGGCTTAAACTTGGCTGATGAAATGCAGTTTGCTGACCCTGAAAACAAAGCCTTCTTGTTCTAAAATTATTTGTTATAATCTCTGCTTATGTTCTCGTATATTCAAACACAGAGAGACCTATATTATCATGTTTTATCAGAATTATTCATATTATTACCAATATATAGAACTAGTAACATAGAATTTTAAGTCTTACAAAAATAGGAAAATATAAGATATACAGTTACTATCTTAAAATATTGTACTAATATAATTCCTGTGGTCACTTTTAGTTTCATTTCTTACAGTCATTTTTGTATTTATTGATATAAAAATATGCAAAGCAAAAGCTATGAATTGCAGGAGGTTGTGCTTGCTCTACTATACAGCCCATAGAATATGAGTGTTTTAAGTGCATTCTGTAAATTTGACCTCTGTCATCAAAGTGCCCATACTTATTCTGAGAAACAGTTCCCAAATCCAAGATGGAGGCAAATATTTTTTAGTATAAAAGTTTAGTTATACCCCATTTTCTTTCCCTCTCTGCCTCAGCACAAGCCCTCAGTAGCCCCTTTCCACCCTGTCCACCTGCCATGTTCCCTTCTCCCTACTGTGACTGCTTTGTTTCATTTTTATTACCCCCAAGACAGATCTTCCATAAGACTGCCACTCAAGTGGCATCATTTTCTGATTTCCCTGAAATGGTTTAACTCCATGTTATGAACATGTCACAGATACTGGTTTTTTTGTCTTACAGATTTATCATAGTTCTAGTTTGATTTTATATTTCATATTGTAACCATTAGAGATGGCTCTCTGTTCCTTTATACTGCAAAATACAAGAGGCAATGAGGGAAGCCTGGCTCACTATGACATCAGCAGGAGCAGCATTATAATTATAGCTTAATTTTGTTTACCTTTGTTGTGTCTGCTATTAGAATGTTTCTCTTTGCAAATAACGAATCTATATAGTGTCACTTTTCTGTAATAATAACTGCTTCTGTACTCAGTTGAAATGAAATAAGGGACTTATGGATTATAAATCATTGTGAGTGTGTGAAAGCAAATTAAAGGCAATTTGTATTCAGAATACTGTGCTTTTCCTCCCAGATACTGTGATGACATAGGGTCAGGATTGCTGCAGAAAAACCAATATCAAACCATACGGATATTTTTGTACCAAGGAGTTAAAAGGCACCTCTTTTAACCCAGGAGTTAGATGGCAACTTCTATTACAGTAGCAGACTTATGGGAACCAGTTCCAGATCATCACATGAGTTCAGTTTAAACACAGTTTGTAAGCAGAATTATTAGGCTGATGGCAGGTTATCACATGATTGGTTATCTGAATTAAGTCATATGTTGTCATCTAAATAGATTTACTTACAAGGAATTGCTTATCAGAAGGTAAGGACATTTCTAGGAGGAAAAGGAGGGAGTGAAAGCAGAGCAACGAGAGTTGACAGTGTCCTTGGAAGGGCCAGTGTGCTCTGGGCACAAAGTGTAGGGACCTTGATGTGAGTAGGAACACAGATACATATGTAAACATTTTAAGTTGGAGAACAGAGAAACTGAAGCTGGATGAAGTCAAGCTGACCTGGCCATCTATGTGACAAAGCAGCTGGACATAGTCAGGTCTAACTGACCCCAGCAGTCTGTGTGACACACAGCATAAGCACAGTCATAGGCTGTTAAGTGATTTCTAACTTTTATTATAAAACATCTATAAGTTTGCTATTCTATGATTTTACCCTTAAAGTATGATGGCATGCATCTGAGCAAAACAGTAAAGGTCTTCTATGACTTCTTTCTGAAAAGTCACCACCATATTGCCAAAGAAATGGAAGTGTAAATGGTCAAAATAGCTGAGGGTTTTACTTGAATTACCTGAGCTGAGGTTTAGATCCATGGGAACTCCTCAAAATACTTGACCACTAATCTAAAGTTAAAAAGAGTTACATGTACATTTTGTTTAGTAGGCTGTTGAAAAATCAATGTAGACCTGCGGTTCCCAGTTAGCTGCGCTTGGGATGACCGACAAGCTGCAGTAACCACTCATGTTCAGCTGCTGCTCTCCTGATTATCTAAACTTATTTCAGATGTGACTTGTGCATTGAGTTTTGAAAGTTACCCAGTTAATTTTCATGTGCAACGAAGATGGCAACCATTGGCATTGACAAATTCTAAGAGGGCCTGTAGATAAATTTAAACTCAACAGGAACAATAATAAGATGAGCTAATTTCTCTAAGTAGCTAATTAGCTTCCTCTCTTTCTTGTAACTGCCTCTATAGAAATGGCCTCCATGCTAGCGACATTAATATCACCTGTGTGATGTTAGAAACTGTGGACTCTTCAGTCTCATCAGGACCTTTAGAATTAGAATCTGAATTGTGACATCACCCTCCAGTGTTTCAAAGGCACATTAAAGTATGAGACATGCGTGTTTATAGCTTAT
The DNA here is from genome assembly GCA_004027165.1 of Ctenomys sociabilis. Classification (NCBI taxonomy): domain Eukaryota; kingdom Metazoa; phylum Chordata; class Mammalia; order Rodentia; family Ctenomyidae; genus Ctenomys; species Ctenomys sociabilis. The sequence continues at coordinate 21,406 of PVKA01020377.1, read as the reverse complement.
TCATATCCTTGTTCCTTTGATCCCTCTGGATTATTTTCCTGCCTGCTTGTTATTTATTCTCATGTAGATATTAAATGCCACTGAAAAGGATTTCTAATCCTTTTTTATGAAAATATTTAACCATTTATTTTATGACTTCCAAAGTAGTAGTTTCAAAGTTAGAAGCTGTCTATGGTAAACAGTCTGAGTCTCTTAAATATGGAAATAAATTTCTAATTATGGAAAAATCCTTTCATATGTAATTTTCAAAACAGCTCTCCTGGTTTTTATTAGGCATTGTGCCCATGATGGAGAGTCCTGGATTATGCTTTAAACCATTCTAGTGTGAATTTCACATGCTGGTGCATTTTACTGATTAAGGATCTTTCAAGAATTTAGTGGCTTTATACTGAAGACCAATGTTTTGAAGATGAAACAGTTTTTGAATGCCTCTGATATTTTATCTTATTTTGAACATTCAACAAAGAACATTTTCTGATGGTACAATGTGAGCTATGAATGTTTTGCAATTTTCAGAGTTTGCATCCGAGTAGACAATTTCTTAATTTAAGTTAATTCAGTGGTAGAACCATTTGGACACAGCTTAATCCAGCATTACAAATTATAATTTTAATAGGCTCAACATATTTCGAGTATTTCTGTCACTCTGTTCTTGAATTCATCTTAGGGTAATTTCTATTCTGAATCAGCAGTTGTCATTAGTACTAATTCTTATTGAAGATGACATTTTACCTACTCTCTTTCTTTTCCTTGACATTGCATTGTGACTGCTACATACTGCAAACTGACATAAATAATATGTAGGAAATTTGCCTGCTGCGCTGCAGTGACAACAATTAATTAGTTGACAATCATGACTGATCCTGTGGCATCAAATTCCTAGCCATGCACCTTCTCATACATCTTGTGATATTTTACAAAAGTTTGTTTTGTTAGTTGGATTTTTGTCACACAGGGTGAGTGTACACAATTTAGGCAATTCAAATTTGTCATATGTGGTGAGGAGACATAAGGCCTTTAGGGGGAAAAAGAAAAACAACTTTCTAGAAGTAGGATAGTTGTTTTGATGTTAGTCTAGTCAGGACAGAAATGTTTAAAGCTTAAATTGCTGATTTAAAAGGATTTTTCACATACATGTTTAAAATAATTCTCCATTTCTAAGTTCCTACCATTTAAATTAATTATATCTCCTGACGGAGTGGGCTATGGGAGTGAAGCACCATGCTGCTCTCCAGGGATGGCTCTGAGGACAAGCTTGTTAGGAGAGGAATCAGTAAAAAAGAAGTAGATTAAAAACTAATTGAGTAATACAGAAATAGGTTCAAATGTCCCTTTGAGAAAGGGAGATTCCCTCCCATCCTCTTATGTTATGCTACATGAGGAATAAAATTCATCCTTTTCATGATTTGTGAAAAGTGGGGATTATGCTATTCAACCATTGTTATAGCTTCCTCCTTTATCATTACTTGACTTTAAGTCTAACTTTTTAAATTTCTATCCATTACTTTCCAACTATTTTATCTGGATATTGGACATGAGCTTCTGATTTTGAAAATAAGTTGCCTAAATCAGCTTCTTACACTGTATGTCTGAGAACTCTTACACTAGATTTTCTTTATTGTACCATCCAGCTTACCTTAGAGGAAGAACTGGTCATAATTTGACCACTACAGATTTTGGATCTTTACTTGTTTTGAATTAATTGTTGAAGTCCAATAAATAAAAGATTAACATGTGATCTGGGAATGCTTTCTCCTTTAGATAGAATTTGAACAGGAAATGTAGATTGTACTTCTTGTTGTGGTGGACTAACTAAAGGTCAATTTGTAAGACCCAGATGAACTAATTGAATTAGTGTGGTCCTAGATGTGGATGGCCCACCTAAGAATTGTTGCCAACAGTATAAAACTGGAAGGGAAGATGGTATGCTGTTCTTCTCCTGCAGACTAATAATGAACTCTGCTATTTGCATTTTCAGAGGAACACAAGTCTTGCTATTCCTGAGGATGGCTATGGTGCTCTTTGAAAGGGACCTGGTCATTACTTTGAGCATCACTTCTTCGTTTAGGCTAGAAGGCACAGATCTTTCATCCTTATGGCACAAACTTTCTAGTTCCTGCTACTGACCTTTAGGTCTTCCCAGTGTAGATCCTTGATAAAGTCTATCATAGAACAGTGTCATAGGTTTTAGTCCTCTAGTTAGACTGATGCAGGACATTGTGGGATTCACAGCTGGATTCTTTGGGTCTGCAATGCATGAAAAACTCTCTTGTGCTCTTCTTCATATGACTTTTTGGGTGACTACTATAAAGCAATCCTATAAATTATGTGTTCTGTATTAAATATATTCCTGTGGACTCCCTGGCTACAAAACTTGCCCTATAGGGAGATAAATCACATTTTCCTGAGCCTGTTTTGACATGACAATTTTGAACATTATGTTTTGTGGAATCATAAGTATGATCTCTTATTATTTTAAGCTTCATCATGATGTACTAAGAAAGCATTACAAATTTTTCTCACTCAATTCTTCCACTAAATACTCAGTTTAAGGAGAGAAACACATCTAATTTGTATAGGCAGGATATCTTTTCTACCTGCCAAAGTCATTGTTTTTTAAAGATTTAATCCAGTATTTATTGCACACTCATGATGGTTCTGTCATCAGAATACAAGTCATAAGAACAATCCATCAAATGATTTGCTGATAGTCTTAAATAATGAAACACAGCATTGCTTTTAATACTTGACTAGAGTCAGTTTAAAAACTCAAACAGCAATCTAAATTATCAAGAAAATTTTTAAAAGACACTATATCAAGTCATTTCATAATCTAAGTATTTTCCACTTATAAAAATGCTTTGGAAGCTTGAAGCTTGAATGTGTTTGTCTACTCATCTGCCCCACCCTCTCCCAATTACATGTTAGTACAGGGTTGTTGCAAGAATGCTAGGCCGTAAACATTTCCTTCTTTAATACAGTACTTCAAAAATCTGAGGAAGAATTCAAGAACAAAAAGGTTACATGTCATGTAGTTTTTCAAATAAAAAAGGAAAACTAAGTAAATAAAATTTAGGCATACTAACAGTGTCCCTTTGATGTAGAATGCTAACAGGACTTTTGATCAAATCACAGCCTAAATTAAACATCTGCATCCAAAAAGTCTCATAAGTTCTCTCTAAAGTTAACTGTGGAGACTATTAACTATAACGTATTAACAAGAGCCTTTCAAGATAATATGCAGTGGACAAGAATGTTAAAAAGCAGCTAGAACTGCTGCCCTCATGTACCCTGAAAGTATATAATTCTCCTGTAGTAAGATATCCAAGATCTATTCCTAAAGTCTTTAGCATTCTATTTTTTGAAAAGCACAGACATGCTTACTTCAGTACCACAAACCATAACTCCACACCTATAAAACAAAAATAGAATTGCTGGCAGTTTATATCCTTACATAAATTTAACCCATATGGCAACCATGCCAAAGAATTAAAACATTTTCAGGATGTATGTACAGACTGTACATTTTAAAAACAATAAAAATGCAAAAACAATCTGTGCATCATGTAGCAAACTCAACATCTTGGTGAAACATCAATGCAATAAGCAGGATTACAAAGGAACTTCCCTACACAAAAGAACGAAAACGCAGCCTAAAATAGGAGGCTCAAAGAGTGTATAAACTACAGCACAGTCTCAAATTGGAAGAAAAGAAAAAGTAGATTTAATGAAACATTCATAGGATTCAACATGATCCACTTTTATAAAGATTTTCACAGAGCTTTATCTTTGTTTTTATGGTATTTTTCCTTTTTTAAATGGTGTTTTTCTTGGCTCTTTCGGCCAATACTTTGGCTCCTCCATCCATCCTATTTGTCTGACTGGTCCTTACAATCCCTGTGATCTCATTTGTAGGATCATTCTTTGCTCCTATGACGCTTTCTAGATTTTTCTTTGTTGGGGGTATGTTCCCATTTCTTTGATTTTTTCACACTGACTGCCACTTCTACTTCATTTATTTGATTTTTCTTTACTTTCGTTTTTGTGTTTACTTGGTTTCTCTTTGCTCCTGCTTCTACTTCATTTCCCTGCATTTCTACTTGTACTCCTACCTCTATGTTTCCTTTCTATTCTTCTACTGTGAGTTTTTTTTTCTCTTTTTTGCAATCTTTTTTCCCCCTCTCTATATGTCTTAACACCTTTGTCTTCTTTATGTTTCTTCTCTTCTACTTCACCCCTACTTCTCTGTTCCGACTGTTCTCTTGATCAAACTCTTTCCTTTTCTCTGTCATTAACCTCTTTCCTTATCATAGACTTGATCCCATCTTCTAACTCTCTCATTTTCAATGGTCATTCATTTGTATCCCTTTTTTGTTTAGTTTTGTCATTTAAATACTATGGATGTGTGAATTCAGCAAAATATTCCAAAATAGTCCAGTAGTCCATATAGTAGTGGGTTTTCTATAAGGCTGACAAAGTCAGAAGCTGTTGACTTGAGCCCGTTACAACTCAGCATATTAATATTTTTATAATTCATTTATATACTTTTCTGCTAGATGGTTAAGATCAAGATAAACCAAGACCTCTATAAGTAGAAATGTAGTTTTTGTATCTGTAAAGTTAGTAAATTCCCATTAGGACTTATCTTGAAAACCTGTACAGCAGGTTTTTTTTTTTTTTCTTTTTTTTTTTTTTTGGTCTTTTTGAGACACGGTCTCACTATGCAGTTCAGGCTGGCCTTAAGCTCACTTTGTAGCTCAGGCTGGTCTCGAACTCACAAAAATCCTCCTGCCTCAGCCTCCTGAGTGCTGGGATTACAGGCATGTGCCACCATGCCCAGCCCCTGTACAGCAGTTGGTGGATCCTTTCTCATATCAGTCATGTGGATGAGACCAATTTGCTCTCTGTGAAACCCAGAGAGAATGCTTTCTCTTCATGTGACTCTCCTTAGACACATTCTACATCATTGGTCACTTTTCTGTGTGGCCCCATAATCTTGATCAGAAAATTTGGGACACTACTGACTTACATGATGTTACAGTATAGGTTTTCCTATGTCATGAGTGTTCACTGAACTTGAAAGGCTAGGGAAAAATGTTGGCTATCCTTGAAGTTCTCCTATTTCTCTAATTTGTGGACTGCAAACTTAGGTTGTTAACCTTTCAGAAGAGAAATTTCTTGCTATAACTCTACAACATTGGCTGTTGAGCTGAATCCTCACTATCTGTCTGAATATCAAACATCTTAGGCATAACATAGAACAGATTTTTCATCAAGCATTGATATGTGAAACTTTAAGTCTCTACATAATATGAAGAAAAATACTTTAAAAATTAAAATATGTTAAAAAATAGGAACAAACAATTACATATTTTTACACTGACGTTTAGAAATCTAACCATATACACCATTGTAGCAGGACAGTCCTGAAAAATCCTTTTTCCTATCTCCTGCCTTCATTCATCACCTCCTTCCTTTTTAAACAAACATCTACCCAAGAGACAGTGCAGCAGCAACCAGCATGTCATAAGCAGCACTTATGCAGAGGAGCAGAATACTAGGCACTTCAAGCATGACCCTACTATTACACATTGCCATCTTCACTGCAGTTGCTCAGTTCACAGGAATCAGCATATGTAGTTAGTCAGGGTAAGAATCCTTCCAATTAACTGATAGATTCAAAAAACTTCTTAAGATTCTCAGGATCATTGCCTTTCCATACATATAAATGTATGGCTTTGACCCTGTCATGTTTCCTACATTTTTTTCTTGCTCTCTCTACATTGTCTAATCCTCAAGGTCTCATAATCCTTTTCATTGTATTATTACTTTTATTTGTATTTCTTCTTTTACTAAGGAGACTATACATTATTTACACATGTGGGTTAATTCACTTAGAAGTATATATTGAAGTGACATCCACTTAAACATGAAGGCTTTGAGTTTATCATTCATTAGAGCCAAGTAATATTCCAAGTCATAAAAATATCACATGATTTTCATCCATTTATCAGGTGATGGGCATTTTGGTTGTTTCTAAGATTTGGCTGTCACAAATTGTGCTGCTATAAACATAGGTACACATATATCACTATGATATGATGTTTTCAGATATTGAGGGAAATTCCCAGTAGAAAATAGCTGGTTTGAATGGGATTTCCAGTCCTAGGTTTTAAGAAGTCTCCATACTGCTTTCTATAATGGTTGCACCAGTTTAATTCCCAACAACAGTGCACAAGGTACCTTTTCCACCGCAGACTCTACAACATTTGATTTTGGTTGATTTGTTTATGATAGCCATTTTTTCTGGGGTGAGATGGTATCTCTGTTCTGTTTAATTTGCATTTCATGAATGACTACTGATGTGGAGAACTTTTCATATATTTATTCACTTCTTTAATTTCATCCCTTGAGATCTGCGTGTTCATTCTGGATGCTGATTTCTGGATTGGGTCCTTAAATTTTAGGGCGATAATTTTTTTTTATTACTTTTACTGTAGAACAAATAGCAATGAGACAGTTTCAAGAAAAATTAAAAGGACAGATTCAATAAATTAATAAATTGCAAAATGTTTTCATGTTGTACAAGGTGTATACATGATATTATACTATCAGACATTATTATAGCAGATGTCTCTAATCAGGGAGTGAAGAGAGTGTAGCTATGTACTTAACTTATTTTTTATAGCTGAATTATATCACAGATTCAATAATTAATACTTTTTACCTTGTTATCTCCTAGTGTTTGTCCATAGTACTAGAAGTGAACAAAATATCTTGCCCAACCACTATTAGTGCAAATCTTGCTTCTCATAGAATTATGCACAAGCACAGCATATTTATTCTAACTGTACTTCTTATACACATACATCATGATTCTTCCCTTGTATACCCTGTTTTTCGTCTAAACCTGTCAAAGATGAGCACACTATTGTCATTAAATCAATTTAGGTGCCTGAACTCGGCGACAAAATCCAACACAGTCCAGCATTCCACAATAATAGTGAGTTATCTGAAGAAGTTGTTGACTGTAGCCATTTACAGCTCAACTTATTATTACGGCCTCACGTTATATACCTCATTTTTATACTTTTCTGCTGGATGGTTAAATCCGAGATAGATCAAGCCCTATATGCCAAAAGATGTAGCCTTTATTTCTGTTGACGTCAGTGAAGTTCTCTCAGGGTTTATCTTGTAATCCTGTACCTTACTGTGTAGATCCGTTGTCTGTGTTATCCATGTGGATGAGTCATGTCCAATGCTTGACCAGTTTGCTCTCTGTGAGAGCCTGAGAGAAAGTTTTCTCTCCATGTGATTTTCCCCAGGCACACTATAGATCATCAGCCTCTTTCCGCTGTGGCTCCATAATCTCCTTGTTCACAAAATTTGGGGCACAACTGAGTTTCATGATATTACAGTACAGGTTCTGCTATGTCCTGAGTCTTAGCTGACCTTCGAAGGCTAGGGACAAAATGTTGGCTGGCCTTGAGGCTCTTCTATTTCTCCAATTTTGATCTGTGAACTGAGGTTGCTAACCATCCAGAAGAAAAGTTGATTAGCATCCTGCAGCATATGCCACTCAGTTTGCCCTAACTATCTGACTCAATTCTTTTTAGTTATTCTTGTACACTTCTATTTGTATTTCATCTTTTGACTTATATTAGGGAGACTATACAATATTTGCACATGTATGCCTGGTTTATTTCACCTATGAGTTGAAGCAGTCTACATTCCCACCAGCACTGGAGAATGTTCCCTTTTCCCCACAGGCTCTCCGACATTTGTTATTGGTTGATTTCCTTATGATAGCCATTCCATCTAGAGTGAGATAGTATCTCAGTGTTGTTTTATTTGCATTTCACAGATGGCTAGCGATGTGGACTATTTTTTCATATATTTATTCATTATATCTTAGTTCTTTATATATTCTAGACAGCAGTCCATTGTCTGATTGCTTATTAGTTAGGATTTTTTCAAAATTTATAGGTTGTCTTTAACCCTGCTGACAATTTCTTTTGACGTGCAGAAGCTCCTCAAGAAGAGTTGATCCCAATTGTTGATACTTTCAAGTGTTTCCCATGCAAATATATGTTTGTTCATGATCTCTTTACCTACCCCAATGTCTTCAAGATTCCTCCTACTTTCTCTTCTAGAAGATTGCATGTTTCTGTTTTAGTGTTTAGATCTCTAATGCATTTTTACTTTAGCTTAGTGCATTGTGATTGTTAGGTCAAGTTTTAGTTTTCGGCATGCAGCAAGCCTGATTTTCCAGCATGATTTGTTAAAGAGGCTATCTTTCTTTCAGTTAGCTTCTTTGGCCTCTTTGTAAAAGATCAGATGGCTGAGAGTGATCTTAATTAACTGTGCTTCTTCTAATCTATTCCACTGATCCACAGGTCTATTTTGTTGCCAATACCATGTTGATTTTATAACAGTGGCTTTGTAGTATAATTTCAATTCAAGAATTGTGATGCCTCCTGCCTTGTCTTTATTGGTCAAGATTGCCTTTGCTATTCTAGGTCGTTTGTGGTTCCAAATAAATTTTAGGAAGGATTTCTCTAGGTCTGTGAGGTATGTTGGTGTCAGTTTGATGGGGATTGCATTAAATCTGTAGAGCAATTTTGGGAGTATGGCCATCTTCACGACATTGGTTCTTCCTATACAGGAGTATAGACTATCTTTCTATTTTCTGAAGTAATAAATAATCTCTTTTTTTAGGGTGTTGTAATATTCTGTGAAAAGATATTTGACTTCCTTGGTTAAGTGAATCCCAAGGTATTTCATTTTCCGCAGTGCTACAGTAAAAGGTCGTTTCTATTTTTTCCCTTTCAGTGTGCTTGTTATCTGTGTAGAGGAATGCTATTGACTTTTGAGTATTGACTTTGTAACCTGCTATGCTACTGAATTTCCACATTAGTTCTAGTAGTTTCTTGATGGAATTTTTGTGGTCTTCCAGGTAAAGTATCATATCATGTGCTAATACTGATAATATAACTTCTTCTTTAACTATTCTTATTCTTTTTATTTCTCCCTCTTTTGTAATGGATGTTGCTAATGATTCCAAGTCTATATTGAATAGGAGGGGAGATAGAGGACATCCTTGTATTGTACCTGAATTAACAGTAAAAGATTTCAGTTTTTCCCCATTTAGGAATATATTAGCTTTCGGGTTGTCATAGATAGCCGAATTTTTTCATATTTCATATTTTGTCAAGTTAAGGTAGAGTTCATTTATTCCAGTTTTCTGTAGGACTTTGAACATGAATGAGTGTTGGATTTGTCAAAAGTTGTCTCTGCATCAATTGAGATGATCATATAGTTTTTAGATTTTAGTCTTAACATAGTGTATTACATTTATAGATTTTGAAATATTGAACCATCTTTGCATCCCTGGGAGGAATGCTCCCTGGGCATGGTGTATGATCTTCTAGATGATTTACTCTATTCTATTTGCTAGGATTCTGTTGAGTATTTTTGCATCTAGTTCATGAGAGAGATTGGCCTATAGCTCTCATTTTTGGTTGTTTCTTTCCCTGGTTTTGGAATCAGTATAACACTTGCCTCCAGAAATGTTTTTGGGAGGACTGCTCTCTTTTATAATTTCATTAAAGAGTTTGAGGAGTGTAGAGATTATATCTTCTATAAATTATTTGTAAAATTCAGTTGTGAATCCATCAGGCCCTGGACTTTTCTTTGTCGGTAGGCTTTTTATTACATTTCATATTTTGTTGGCTGTTATCAGCTTATTGAGAGTTGTTATATCTTCTTAGTTCAGTTTTGGCAATTTGTACCTTTTGAGGAATCTGTCCATTTCTTCTGTGTCTTCTATTCTGTGAGTGTAAAGATTCTCAAGTTAACTAGTGGTAATCTTCTGAATTTCCTTGGGTCTATGGTGATTTCACCCTTTTCATTCCTTATGGAATGTACTTGAATTTTCTCTTGCCTCTTTTTGATGAGGTTGGCTAGAAGCTTATCAACTTTATTTAGTTTTTCAAAGAACCAAATTTTAATTTGTGGATTCTTTGAATTGTTTTCTTCATCTCAATTGTGTTAATATCTGCTCTAATTTTTATGATTTCTTCCCCCTTTGCAATCTGGGTTTCATTTTCTCTTCTTTTTCTAGATGTCAGAGGTGCAACATTAGGGTGTTTAATTGTTCCCGTTCTGTTTTCCTAATGTGTGAGTTCATAACTATCATTTTCCCTCTAAGAGCTGATTTCATCGCATCCTTTAAACTCTGGTATGTTGTGCTTGAATTTTTATTGAATTGTAGATATTTTTGAATTTCTTGTTTAATTTCTTCTGTGACCCATTGTTTGCTGAGTAGGGTATTGTTTAATTTCCATGAATTTAGCGGGTTTTCTGGTTTCTTTTGTCATTTATTTCTAGTTTCATTGCACTGCGGTCAGATAATATTCATGGGAAAATTCCTGTTTTCTTGCATATACTTAGCCATGATCTCTGGTCTAGTATGTGCTCTATTTTGGAAAATGACTTGTGTGCAGCTGAAAAAACCGTGCATTCAGCTGTGGTAGGGTGGAACACTCTGAATATGTTCACCAGGTCCATTTGTTCCAAGCTCTGGTTCAGTTCTGCTACTTCTATGCTAATTTCTTGCCTGGTTGATTTATGTTTTTGAGGTAAGAGGGTGTTAAGGTCTCCTGTTAAGATTGTGTTCTTAGATATTAGGTTTTTCATGTCCATTAAGATTTGCCTTACATAGTTGGGTGCTCCTGTGCTAGTTGCATATCTATTCATGAATATTACCTCTTGCCCTTGAATTTTTCCCCTGACCAATATATAGTGGCCTTGTTTGTGTCATTTGATCCTTTTTGGCTTGAAGTTGAGACTGTCTGAGAACAGAATTGCTACTCTTGCTTTTTTCTGAGGTGCTAGAGCATGTGGTATTGTTTTCCATCCTTTGACTTTTTGCCCGTGAATGTCCTTTGGAGTTATGTGTACTTCTTGTATACAGCATAGTGTTGGATTTTGTTTCCTAATTTACTGTGCCAGTCTATTTCTCTGAATTGGTGAATTGAGTCCATTTACATTGATGGTTATAATTGAAATGTGTTGACTTATGTTTGTCATGATATTTACCTGCTATTGTTTACTTCTTTGTATCCTCTGTTTAACTGTGTGTTCTGTTTCATGGGTTCCTTCTGCTCTCATTCATGGAGTTCTGATCATTTTGGTCTCTCTCTAGAATATATTTCAGCAGTCTGTGTAGGAATGGCTTTATTAGCACTAAACTCTTTAGTTGTTCTTTGTCGTGGAAGTATTTCACTTCTCCATCAAACTCGAAAGAGAGTTTTGCAGGGTATAATAGTCTGGGCTGGAATTTATTTTCACATAGGACTTGAAGAATTCTGCTCCATGCTCTCCTTGCCTTGATGGTTTGGGTAGAGAAGTCAGTTGTAGTTCTTATGGGTTTTCCTTTGAATGTGAGCTGCTGCTTCTCTCTAGCAGCTTTCAGTATATTAATTTTGTGTTCAATTTTGGGAGCTTGATTATTATATGTCTCGGTGTGTTTTTACTTGGCTTTGGTGTTTGGTGTTTTGAAATCTTTGGTTACCTGAATGTTGGAATTTTCCTCATATTTGGGAAGTTTTCTGTGATTACTTCTGCCCAAATACTTCTTATGTCATCTGTAATGATTCGTTCATTCGCACTGATACCAATTAATGCCACATTGTTTATCCTGGCGTCATCTTGCAGGTGATGGTTTACTTTTTCCTGCATTCTCTTTGTTTCTAAGAGATCCTTTCTAACCTTTTCAGTAGCTACACCAGCCTCTTCAAGATCTGAAACTCTGTCTTCCCTTTCACTCAAACGATTTTGTAGACTTGCGATTGATATTTTTAGTTCTTCTATATCTCTTTGACTCTGCTTCATGCATTCTGTTTCTTTTCTGAATTGTTCATTCAAGGAATCTGTCATATTCTGATCTCCTCCACTTTTTTATCCATTTCTTCTTTAGAAGTAGTTATTAATTTTTTTTTTCTTTAGAGTTTCTTCCAAGTTGTGTTTCCTCTGTATATTCCTGGACTTGTTTCTGTATTTTAGATGCTATGGTTTCAAAGAATTCTTTTTTTCAAATAATTCTTTTTTTTTCCAAAGAATTTTTTTTTGCTTTCAGAAATTATTTCTGCTTGAGTTCCTCATGACACTTCTGCTGTTGTTTCTTTGCTTCAGATGCTGTTAATTCATACATTTTAGCTGGAACAGTGCTCTCTGCACTTGTTCTGGGTGAACATTTGTTTTCCCCCAGATTTTTCTGAGTTTGGTTTTTTATTTTAGGTGCTATGTATTTAGATATTTCTTTTTTTTTTATTTATCTAATTAATTCTTGTCTGAGTTTCTTTATACCTTTCTGCTGTTGTTCCTTTGCTTCCGTATCTGTTAATTCATTCATTTCAGCTGAGCTAGTATCCTCTGCAGTTACTGGTGGATTTGCGGCCTGAGATTGCATTTTTCTCCTTGTCTTTGTCATTTTGTATAACACTGACCTCTGAACTCTGGTGTAGAGCTTTGGTGCAGCTATAACCTTAGTGTGTAAGGTGATTCGGGTGCCAGTCTATTCAGTTTGAGATTATTCATTTATGCCTGGCTCCTGGCTTCAGTGCCTTTATGCTGTAGCTCCTGTAGTTCCCCTCTGTTGGTTTCCTAGTCAGGTGAGCAGGAATCGAACTGGGATGCAGAACGAAAATTCCCACTATCTTGGCTGGCTTTGGGGTGAGGACCCAGAAAGTTTCTGGAGTCGGCCCTCGTGGCTCAGGCAAGTCGCTCTCTACGTGGGCGGGCCTGGGCTTTGGTGGGTGCGCTGGGCTCCCAAAAGGATAGTTGATGTTCTCATTCACTGGGTAGTCTGTGCTGGGTCATCCAAGCTGTGCTGGATGTGGGGCTGTGGGCCAGAACCGGAGAAGGCTGGTAAAGTTCCCTCCTGCACAGCGGGTTGGAGCCCTCACTCACAGGCTGAGCTGCGCTGGGTCTGGGGCCACCACTAATATTTTTTAGTTTTTATAAATTCTACAGACCAGACGTTGGAGTGCTTATTTGTCAAATTTTTTCTAAATTCATGAGTTGTCTTTTCACTTTGTTGGTAATTTCTTTTGAAGTGCAAGTCTTCTCAATAGGAAGAGTCTCAGTTGTTAATTCTTTCAAGTGTTATTCGTGCAATTGGATTTTTGTTCATGAACTCTTTGCCTACTCCTGTGTCTTCAAGAATTCTTCCTATTTCCTCTTCTAGGAGATTTAATTTTTCTGTTTTAATGTTTAGATCTTTAATCCATTTTGACTTTAGTTCAGTGTATGGTAATATACCTTGGTCAAGTTTTGTCTTTCAGCATGAAAAGGGCCAGTTTTTCAGCACATTTATTAAAGAGGTTATCTTTCTTCCAGTGAGCATGTTTGGTCCCTTTATCAAAGTTAAGGTGGCTGAGTGTTTTAGTAGAGGTTTCTGCATCTTCTAGTGTATTTCTTTGATCCTCAGCCCTATATTGTTGACAATACCATGATGATTTTTTCACAGTATCTTTATAGTATGATTTCAAGTCAGAAATTGTAATATCTTGTGCCTTGTCTTTGTTGGCCAGGATTGCCTTTGCTATTCTAGGTCATTTTTGGTTCCAAACAAATTTTAGAAATGATTTCCCTAGGTGTGTGAGGTATGTGGAGGTAGTTTGATAAGGACTGCATTGAACTGGTACAGCAATTTTGGGATTATAGCCATCTTCACAATGTTGTTTCTTCCTGTCCTGGAGCAGAGATTACCTTTCCAATTTCTGAAATATTGTATGACCTCTTTTTCCTGAGAAATGTAATTTTCCTTGAAAAAAGTCTTTGACTTCTTCAGTTAGATTAATTCAAAGGTATTTCCTTTTCTTCAATGCTATTATAAAAGGTATTGTTTCAATAATTTCCTCTCAGTGTGTTTTTGATTTGTGTAGAGAAATGCTATTGACTTTTGGGTATTGACTTTGTATCTTGCTATGCTACTGAATTTGTGTGTCTATTCTAGTATCTTCTTGATGGAATTTTTTGGGTCTTGCATGTAAAGTATCATCTCCTCTGCAAATAATGATAATTTAACTTCTTTATCTATACTTATTCCTTTTATTTTTCTCTCTTTTCATTAGCTAAATGGCTTTAGCTAATGTTCCCAGAACTATATTGAATAGGAGTGGTGTTAGAGGATATCCTTGTTTCGTACCAGATCGGTGAGTAGAAGATTTCATTTTTTCCTCATTTAGAATTATATTAGCTGTTGGGTTTTCATAAATAGCTTTTATCAGATTGTAGTACAGGTCATCTAGTCCAATTTTCTGTAGAACTATGAACATGAATGGGTGTTGGACTTTTTCCAAAGCCTTTTCTTCATCAGTTGTGATGATCATGTAATTTTTAGTTTTCTCTCTATTGATATAGTGTATTACATTTATAGATTTGAGAATATTAAACCATCCTTGCTTCTCTGGAATTAATCCTACCTAGTCATGGTGTATGATCTTCTTGATGATTTGCTGTATTCTGTTTGTTAGGATTTTATTGAGGATTTTGCTTCATGTACATGAAGGAGATTGGCCTGTAGTTCTCTTTTTTAGTTGCTTCTTTCCCTGGTTTTGATATTAGTATAGTACTTGTTTCCTGGCATAATTTTGGGAAAACTGTTTCCTGTTCAACTTCACTGAAACTTTTGTGTAGTATAGAGTTTATATCTTCTGTAAATTTCTTGTAGAATTCAGCAGTGAATCCATCAGGACCTGGAATTTTCTTTGTGGGTAGGCTTTTTATTACATTTCGTATTTCATTGGCTGTTACTGGGTTTTGAGAGTTATATCTTCTTGATTTAGTTTTGGAAATTTGTACCTTTCTAGGAGTCTGTCCATTTTGTCTGTGTCTTCTGCTTTGTGAGATTAAAGATTCTGAAAGTAGCTAACCATAAACTTCTGAATTTCTACTGAGTCTGTGGTGATTACACCCTTTTCATTCCTTATTGCTTGTATTTGAATTTTATTTCCCTCTTTTAGATGAGGTTAGCTAGGGGCTCATTAATTTTATCTATTTTTTCAACGAACCAGCTTTTTGATTTGTTATTTCTTTGAATTGTTTTCTTCATGTCAATTGAATTAATTTCTGCTTCTAGTCTTTCTGATTCCTTGCCATCGACTTGGTTTGCTCTTCCTTTTCCAGATGTTGAAGGTGCAGCATTAGAGTGTTTTTGCTCCCATTTTGTGTTTCTAATGTGCGATTTTGCAGCTATACATTTCCCTCTGAGAACTACTTTGTTTGCATCCCATAAATTCTGATACGTTGTGCTTGAATTTTCATTGAATTGTAGATATTCTTGAATTTCTTGCTTAATACCATCTTTGACTATTTGTTTGCTGTATAGGGTGTTGTTTTCCATGTATTTAATATTTTTTTTCTGATTTTCTTTGTTGTCCATTTCCAGTTTCATTGCAATATGGCCAGATAATATGCATGGGATAATTTCTGTTTTCTTGCATATACTTAAACATGACCTATGGATTAGTATGTGTTCTATTTTAGAAAATGACCCATGTGCAGCTAAAAAAAAATGTATATTCCACTGTGTTTGGGTGAAGTACTTTGTATATGTCCATGAAGTCCATTTGTTCTTATCTCTGGTTCAGTTCTGCTACTTCTTTGCTAATTTTTTGTCTGCTTGACTGATCGTTTTGGGATAAGGTCATGTTAAGGTCTCCTGTTAAGATTGTGGTATTGAAAAAAAAAAAAGATTGTGGTATTGCATATAAAGTCTTTTTCTTTTTTTTTTTTTTTTTTTTTTTTTTTTTTTTTTTTTTTTTTTTTTTTTTTTTTTTTTTTTTTTTTTTTTTTTTTTTTTTTTTTTTTTTTTTTTTTTTTGGCCTTTCCAAGTCCTGTGCAAATAAACTAGAATTGGGGTCATAATTTTTAGATTGTTCCAATTTAAGGACATAGTAGCCTCTAAACTTTGGTCTACCTCTTAGTACCTTGCTCTGGTACAATAGGGATAAGAAGCTTTACCATCACATTCACATTAAGAGTTTTTCTTTATAAAAGAGTCGGACACCTTATAAACACATAGCCTGGAATAATTGTGATAAGCCCAAACCTCATGTCATAGCAGGTCTCGTAAATATTAAATACATGGAAAACAACAACCTATGCAGAAAACAAATGGTCAAAGATGATATTAAGTAAGAAATTCAAGAATATCTACAGTTCAATGAAAATTCAAGCACAACTTCTTGCAGCTTGTAGATGCGTGAGTGCTAAAGATTTAGAGGCCTAAAGATCTAGAGTACCTGAAGGCAGCCCAGTTTTGGTCCTTACAGAAAGTTTCCTGTATTTGTTTGCTTTTCTTTGGACATGAGAGTCAGGTTTAGGAAGGTTGTATATCCAAAGGGCAGTAGTTACTACCTGATGAAAGTAGTACACAACTTAAGGACTAGCTGACCTTAGAGACCAAGCTCTTTACCTGTGTATGAATCAGTGTGGCAGAAAGACCTAAGGCCTCCTGTGAGGTAGCACAGAAGGGAAAGCCTACTTGAAAACCTTGCATCAAAACACTTTGGCTGTGTATGACATTTCCCATACCTTGATGATTACCTATAATGATTTCCAAGTGATTCCAACCCTGCCAATACAACATTATTTGTAAGAAGTGAACATTGATCAGTGTCATGTCACCTGAGCATCTGCTGTTTATTCTTTCTTCTTTTACATGTTTCTGGAATATCATTCCCCCAGATTCAGTCTCCCAGATGTTCTGATCAGTAATGCCAGGGCTGTCTTGGTGATGGCTACAATGCTGTGACTACAACTTAGTTTCCTTCAGTGGTCCTTCTGCCTCAACTTACTGTACTGTGTCCATTATCCTTGATCAGTGACAAAAAGTACACCATTTGGACCTTGGTGTTGAGATAGACTAGCAAAATAGCATGGAGTTGCCATAGTGAACATTACTAACTAGTTTTCACTGTACCTCCATCAAGGAAATCTACTTTCATAGCAATTTGACCCTTAATCATGTTGCTGCTGCCTTTATATGTTATTAACCTGTTAGTATATGAAGAACTGCACCCAGTCACAAGTTAATTGCAATCTGCAAAATGGTAGTTCAAAGAATGGGCTAATTGGAAAAAAAATCTTGCTTTTGTGATTTCTCAGGTAGGATGCTGAGCAGTAAATAGAGGCTCCTCTGTGGTTTAATTTAGGAACAGGTACTTCCCAACTACATAGAGAACTAACTGGAAGTTCAATTTTCTCTCATTATATGGTGACACATTTTAATGGCTTCCTCCCGTGTACGTGAAAGTGATAACTAATTGATTTTAGTGCTGCATCAGCCTGAACTTGAGCATGGTCTCACAGTCTTCAACATCATACAAGCATCTTCCACCAATCAATAGGTATAAGTATATAAGATGAAAATTTCTTCCCCCACTTTTCTACTTCAGACTAATGATATATATTTGGCCCTCTGCCTGGCTCTTTATTTCAAGTTTGAAATCCCTTGGATTGACTCCCATTTCATAGCTTGGTGCTCAGTCTTGTCCCTTTCCAGCCTCCTGCATCAGTACTCATTAAGGAAACCGAAACAGTGATGCTGTTCCTCTCTCCCAATTTCTAGGAGTTGTAATGAGATACCTGGTAACCAGAAAATATACCACAGAGTACATTTTCTAGTAAAAGAATCATTCACATTCATAAATAAATAAAATCACTGGCAAAATGAAAGAGAAGAGAGATATTTCATGCATTTAGAATGAGAGCATATATAGAATTGAACATTATTAAAGCTTATCCAAGATAAAAATGACCAGCACAGAGCAAATAAGAAAGTGCTAGTGGAAACTTCTAGCCTGTCTTCTTTGTTTCTTTTCATTAATTAAGAGTAATTACATAGTATAATAAATCTCTCATACAAAATAATCTTCTATTACACTTTTAAACATTTTCCCAAATAGTTTTAATCCCTCTCTATCTGCCTGAAAGGTTAGGATAGAGGGCATATAAAGTGACTGTTCTAAATGCTTTCCATTTCTTTTAGTATGTCACGCTATAATTATTTTTACTAAGATTCTCACAACTGAATAGACCCCAGACTTTTTGTCCAAATCTTCTTTCTGTTCAAGTGCAAAAATATCCATCTTCTTTAAAATGTACTTTCAGTGTTTCTTGTTTTCATAGACAGGAACAAAAGAAATGAAAGGGAGAATTCCTTTGAAGGTTTCAACAGATTTTATTAGAACTGGAAAAAGATATTATCTCGACGATATTTCATTTCTCATCTGTTTGGAATGAAAGGGCAAATAAAAAGTACACATTTATGATCTATCAGAAGTGTGTGCTTTTTTCGTAGTCTTTCTGGCATATTTTTCTTCAGTTTTAGTGGTAATAATATAGAACATTTATATCTTATTTGTATACTGGATCATATTTCTCAAAATTAGACAAAGAACAACCTACAATGATTAGATCTTAGATTTTAATGTGGATATTTACCTAAAATAAACACCATAAAAACACATGACATTTCCAAATACAGTGACAAATGTTTACATAAACAGACATTTACTGTGTAGATACTTAGTCTAAAATATCATTAGTAAGTAAATTTAAAATTAGTATAAATATGTAATTATTTATTTATTTATTTATTTATTTATTTATTTTTGAGACAGGGTCTCACTATGCAGTTCAGGCCAGCCTTAAGCTCACTTTGTAGCTCAGGCTGGTCTTGAACTCACAACAATCCTCCTGCCTCAGCCTCCCGAGTGCTGGGATTACAGGCATGTGCCACCATGCCCGGCTGTAATTATTTAAGATACAAGAATTCAAGATATTCTGCTTCATTCTAACATTTTATTTACAAACTATAAACAAATACTAAGTTGCCTTTGATCAAATTTCAGAAACCAAAAAATTTCAGACAAAGGCTACTCCTTAATTATTCCACTGTGATTATGCTATTCAAGAAGCATTGTAATGTCTTTAATCATAAAATGTATCATTTTTATTAAGAAACAAAGGAGAACAAAATGGCAATAACACTTCCTTAGAGATTGTGATTCCATTATTTAAATTTCCAGATTTACATTTGGTGTGCTGTTTGCCTATATATTTGTTCATGTTATCCATTAGTTACATAGCTGTCTGTAATTAAATCTATTCATTTGAATTTTTGTTGTATTTGTTACTCATTTTTTATGTCAAAAGCAGAAGAAATGGAAAGTAATATGTGGAAAATAATGGATCTTAGTAATTTAACTTTATTTATTTTTTCTGTTCTTTTTGTCTGTTGGAATCGTAATGAAGTTAAAAATTTACTTCATTAGGGTTGGGGAGATATCTCAGTGGAATGAGTGCTTGCCTGAGAAGCGCAAGGTCCTGAGTTCAATCTCTGGTACCACAAAATATCACCTAATTAAGTAGACAAGATATCTTTCAGTGGGTGAGTGGACAAATACATTCACATATTCAGATAGTAGAACATTTTTCAGTGCTGAAGAAAAGCAAATTGCTACTCATAAAAAGACAGAGACATGGGGAAATTTACTTATCACTAAATGAAAGAAGCCAATTTGAAGAGTCTAAATCTTACCCATATTGCTTTGTGGAATAGAAAAGTTATACTGAAACTAAAGTGACCAACTATTACTAGCAATTGGGGAGAAGAAATAATGAGAAGAAAGGACATAGAAGATTTTTAAGGAAAAATCAGTCTATATCATGGTATGATGATGGATATATATCATTATGCCATTGTTAAAAACTTTTAGAATATACAGCGCCAAGGGTTAACCCTGATGTGAACTATGACCTTTTTCCATAGCTATGTTCCAAGCAATATAGAGTAATTGATCACATTTATTACTTTTTTGATGGAGCCATTGATCGTGGAGGGGGTTGTACTCATGTGGAATTAGGAGATATATGGTAACTCACTAACTTTAGTTCAATTTTGCTGAAAATGTGAAACCTGCTCTAAAAAAATAAAATTTATTTAAATTTTTTTGAAGGTAAACAGATTGCATTGTTATAGTAACTAGGAAGAATGGGCAGTTATGGTGATCATATTTTTACATACAATTATATGGATCTGTGGCTTACCAAGGATTGTTTTTCATCTGTGATTTCATATATGGACAAAAGAAAAAAATATTACTTATGTAATGTCATTTTTCTAATAATGAATACTATTTTTGTAAAACAAGTATATATAAATATGAGTTAACATAACATTTACATTAGTATTCTATAATTAATATGCTACAAATATTGTCACATCTGAAGAATTCAATTTTAAAAATAGGAATTCAACTGTAGTTATTTTATTGTGTATTTTTGTCTTCAAGTTTGTTTTTAGATGACCAGATAAAAGCATTTAATGATGGTTTAAAAAAAAGGCAACAGAATGGAAAAGAAGAAAAAAATTAACCATTAATCGCTCCTTTCTACTGGTGTAAGCAGCAGTAAAATTAGCAAGCTATCTTATGTATAAACATATGTTTTCCCTTCCTTCTTTCTTTTCTCCTGTCCTTCATCCCAGTAATTCCTTCTCTTTGAACAGTTCATTTCCCTTTCACAGTATCTATTGTACCTCTTAGATTTTATTTATTATTTCAGGTTTTTACACTAGGGAGACAATATATTGCTTGCATGTGTGAATCTGATTTATATCACTTTAAAATATGGTCTCTAGGTGCATCCATTTATCTATAAAAGGTTCGAGTTTATCTTTTTTGTAGCTGAGTAATATTCTATTGCATAAAAATACCACATATTTTTATTCATTCTTCAGTTGATGGGCATTTGGGTTTTTTCCAAGATTTAGCTATGACAAACTGTGCCGCTATAAACATGGGTGTGCATATATTTCTGTCATATGGTGTTTTCATTTCTACTTCAAAAATACCCAGAAGGGAGGGGAATAGATGGGTTGAATGGGACTCTAGTGATAGTATTTTGAGGAATCTCCACATTGATTCCATAGTGGTTGTACCTGTCTACTCTCCCACCAACCATGGAGAAGTGTTCCTTTCTTTTATAGCTCTTCCAGTGTTTGTTACTGGTTGACTTCTTGATGATAGCCATTTTTTCTGGGCTGAGATGGAATCTCATTTTTGTTTTAACTTGCATTTTTCAAATCACCAATGATGTTGAACATTTTTCATATATTTACTTTCCTTTCGTATTTTGAATAACTCATCTTACCCCAAATAATTTATGCTTATTTTCCAGAAACATGTATTTAACTTGATTGATTTACAGACTCCTTACAGAATTACTTGGCCAGTGGTTTCACTCATCCAGCCATGATGTTTTATTGAGTTGAATGTAAGTTATATATTTGTGTGTATTTGGTAATAAAAACAAAATATTTTATATTTCCCAT